>JAMPIV010014555.1:0-117442 GCA_024509875.1 Oreohelix idahoensis
TGCACTCTGAACATGTCGTAAGTGACGACTGGTGCGCCTGGCCACAAGCGTGTCATATATGACCCCTGATGAGATTGGGAACTCATCACATGAACCACATTATTACAGAAACAACCACTGTAATAGCATAAAAATGCTTCTGTTGACTTGTGGTGGACACCAGCCGCATTGGTGTTTCCATGCTCCACCAGGAGCAAACAGAGAAACACCTGTCTCAACTTGCCTTACGCAACCAAGGAGTGGCTCTAATCTCAGCAGAAATCTAAATGACTATTCTCCCTTCAAAGTAACCACTAAAGATAAACAGTAGAATAATCAATCATCGTGAAATACGCTCAATTACTTTTACATTAAAGAAATAAAATATAATTATTCTCGACTTAAACCAAACTGGAACTAAATACACAGCGTGTCACCTGGCGTAACATTTACCACGCGGGGCGTGTTATTCCGACTCGCTGGCGCCGCTTTTTATCACCACGAGGCTGCTATCTTGCTATCGTTAATCTTATCTAAATTCCAGTGAAATAGCCTCACACTATATCTGCCTTTCTGATGAATGAAATAATCGCTCTTAAACTTTCACATCTATCTATCTATCTATCTATCTATCTATCTATTTATCTAATTAAACATTAAAATAGCCACATCGATATTATTTCAGAATCCTAGAAAACTAATGCTAATTTAAATTAACTCACGTGCTCAAGGCATTTACAGCTTGGCTCTGTCTAAGCTCGTCTGTTCTCTTCTGGGCGGCTCTCTCAAAAATAGACCAGTTTCGCCGCTTGCTACCCCTTTTATAAGCCCTGGCCTAACCACTCAACTTACTGTGCGCTACGCGTATTAATCTGCGCCACACGCGATTATTGCTCTAGAATGCATGAAAACACAGATTTACACAACTAGAGCAAAAACACAACTAATATGTAGGCTTTATTATGGCCTTGTAATAAATCTGCTTGAAGATAACGGGGTGAACAGGCACTAAACCACAGAGACAATATGGCTGACAAGATGCCGCCAGCGCCGAGAACGACAGATCTCAAGATGGCGCTGTCACAGAAACATAGTCATTGAGTGGCAGGATGGGAGAGTCATTATCTGATCTTTTACTCCTGACAGCTTTTACTCCATCCATATTCAACACCATAACTCATCTGTCTTCTCAGTCCTCACTCAGACTTTTGTCTTGTCTCTGACGTCACTCAGACTTTTTGTCTTGTTTCAGACAGACTGTAAACCACTCGTGATGAAGACACTCAGTAGATACTCTGAATTTCGGGCCACTGTTGGGTCATCACTGCAGAGCAAGGGGAGTAAATCACGTGATTTGCTTGCTGCCACCGCTTTTTGCATCCTCTTATCATTCTCAGCTTCCCGAATTTCCTGAATTACCATGTCTCTGCGGTCCTTGTTTGATGCCTTGGACCATAAGCAGACGTCACCATGGCCCAATGCCAACTATTAGTCTGTGTGTATCCGATTACCCCCTTCAGCTTGAGCGATCCTGGGACAGCACCAACAGCTTCATCCACTTTGCACTTCGTTCCAGTTTCAGTGTGGGCTGAATGGGCTTTACTACGTCTTCTGCAGCTCGCACAGCATCATTGCAAGCCTCGCTTTTCCAGCTTTGTATTTTTCCACAACTGACTTGTAAGGAAGCACAAGCTTCGCCTTCTTGCAGTACAGTGCTACGTCTGACAGACCTGGTGAAACCCCTAGCAATTTCCTTATGAACTTTGTTGACCGTTCTCTCTATAGTTTCCACTGTACTTGTGCTCATTTCATATATAAGCAGTGGCCAAAACAACTTAGGGATTAACATGAACGCGAGGCACCACAGCTTGAACTTTCCTATGAGTCTGCTTTGGTCTATGATCTGCAGTTCTTTGTCTGTGTCGTGAAACATTCTAAATCCACATATATAAATTAAAAGGTAAATGTAAAGCCTAACACATAAATTCAATAAAAGGGAAAGAAGAATGGTAAAGAACAGTGCTGTCACAATGACTGTACTCGAGATCCCCCTTTTTCTGCTTCGTCTGCATATTCTCACGCTTTCAGGTTTACTAGTAAAGCCTACAGCAGCATACACGCGTTTCAACAAAACAATAAAACGTGTACTGTATTTCTTAGAAAACCTTGAGATACGCAAGCTGCTTAATGATCTAGATTAATACTAGCATTAATTTCATTTTATACACTGCGTGATGAAAAGACAGATGGACTTAGGATAGAGAGAGTGAGGGCTGAACGGAGGAACGCCGGCAACACTAACACGCGTCTCGCGATATAAAATTAATGCCACCCCCAAGCGTAAGGCATGAAGCACTAACTTTTTTTCAAATAGACAGTGATAAAAAACACTACCAATACGAGGGTTAGGTTTAAAAAAACCTGTTTAATGCTTATTAGTAAACATGACATTATACTGTTTTATGTCTGAAAGCCTGACAGTACCGAGACACCACATCGTATCGAAGTGAACGGGAGGTAGAAGAAAATGCATATTTTGAACGCAGCCCCTTGGCCCCATTAAATTTATATATTTGGGTTCCTTAGGACTTGCTGACAAAGAATATGTTAAGTGTTACGCAAATAGTCTAGGAATTAACAAATTATAGCCAAAAGAAAATAGTGAGGATGTCCGACTGCCCCAAATCATAATCGCACAGTGGCATGTTTTGAAACCACCATTTTAGGGGAAATAGGCCACCATGTTAAATCCGATTTGATTGGCGGGAAGTATATGTAAGGCGAAACATGATTAGTCGGACTGCAAATACTAATTTTGGTTGTTAGGGGAAACGTAGGAAGGGTAAATTTTTTCAAAAGCTTGTGTAAACATGGTCCTATTGGCTAGACCCGCTGATATAGTCAATTAGGAGCGTCTGTTCAGTGCCACATTTTAAAATAAACTTACTAAGAAACAGTGCGTTGAGATCCAGCTCATATTTTCTAAATAAAAGCCTGGGACAGAGGCAGATCGGAATTTGTGCCATAATTCATCGCCAGTCAACGTATTTGTTTATTATTTCCATGAATTGTGGTAAGATTGACATATTTGATATCTTTTTGATGAAAATTTAATGTGAATTGATAATTTATGTCTGTATATGTGTGTGGTTCAGTAGCAATCATGAGGCAAAGCCTAGATAGTGCTCCAACCTGAACAAAACTTGTCGGAGAGAAGTATAAATGCATGGGATCACCAAATAGTACACTGACACCTATCTTATTGACTAGAAGGAACTAATGCTGGAATTGCAGAGGCGTAGTAACCATTAAGGAGAAGAATACTGGTGTAAATTGTTTCAGATGAAGCTAGCAGTTGGCCTACCGCTCTGAACTCAGTGTTTGTTATGTATTGTGTTCAGTGTGGAAACAGATTATAAATTAGTTCTGAAGTAGGAGGTACAACCTTCTTGTTTCAGGGACCGTGGTCCTAACTTATTGAAGCAGCACCTGGTCTGAGTTTTGCTGAATCCAGAGGCTGATAGCATACCCCTTGGTCCAGATAGCGACCAGTGAGGTGTCTCAAGAACACGGTGAAGCAAGCGAGCAGATGAGACTGTTTCCTGCCGCCCTCACAGAAGATAAGATTCTGTGGCCAGAGCAGCTCAATTTTATGTGCCCCCTCAAAAATTGACAATATAGTAAATAAAGAGGGACAATAAATTGTTTCAAATGACAGGAACTGTGAACTTTTCCCAATACTATTTCCACCATAAGCAAACACTTGAAGTCATGATGACAAACAACAACCTAGCTTGAAAAAGCCAGTATTACCTCATAGTACCACTTCACAACTTACACACATAGGATAATAATAATAAAATATGTCAATACAAATATCATATCTATAAATTGTGTACATACAACTTGTAATTACATTTGATTGTGATTCCTGGTTCACTGTGTAGTTGAATCAGGATATCTATTATTGAAAGGAATTAATACATATATTTTTAAACTTTACACTTGACTCATTTAAGATAGTCTTATAGAGTGTTATATGTGTGTGAGTGTCACAGCGTTGTAAAGTGTTGTGGAATAAATTAAATTGTTTATCTGTCTGTTGTTGTTGTGACTTACACTTCATCATTTTCATAACCCTAGACATTCAACGTAGTCATCACAATATTCCAGAATAATTCTGACTGAGGTATAAATGTGGTAGCAAGTAAGGTCATCTGTAACACACTGTTGCGTGCATATTTTTGACGCACATATTAAAAAAAATCGATATGGTTATTTAATATGGGAAAAATATAGACATGCATCCATCTGTGTATGAAAATGCTGTTTATTGTAAAAGCGAGATAATCCATGTTTGATTCACACTTTTGATTATAGGAGTAATCGGTCTGGATATCGATCCAGCGCAAGAATAGTACGCTTGCGTTTGTACTTAATTTTAGGGCCAGAAAATATATTAATTTGCTTATTGTGTTTATGGCCTGAATTCATATGTATTACATATTATTAGTACAAGTAGAATCAGTCCTATATTGTATATTTTGGATGGGTATGAGGGACTAGATTCTTGTTAGCGGAAGTATGAGTTGTCTTAACAAGTCGTGATGAGTTCCGATGTACTGCTAAGAATGGCGGGGTACGTTTTTCAAGAGCTGGTCCCTTCGTCAAGAAAAAATGTCTTACGAAGTGGTTTTTTTCTTCTGGAGGAGATAGTGTCTCTACGATAGTTTGTGTTAGAGACTCTCCTTATGTCAGTATATAGATGATTCGGACTCCAGGTAAACCCAGCTCGTATTTTTGATGATCTCTCGTCGGTTAGGCCTAGCTTGACTTTTGGGTGCTTCGATATGCTAGTGTCGTGTTTTGTATCGACGAAGATGACAGATTTTCCTGCAGCGGTTATGGCTACGTGAACTAACCTGATCACCGTAGTGCTGCATGGAACCATTCATGAAATCCTTTATATATCCATTGTAAATTAACTTTGGCTGATATTCTTCCTATGAATGAGTGAACGACAACTCAGGAAGGTAGCCATGTTGGATTTCGGTCATCGTCTGTTTTGATCACTGCCAAGAGAACAGATTATTTATCTTATTATCGGACAGTGACAGAGAGATCTCAATCCTGCTAGAAACCCCCTTTTCGTGGTTTCATAAGATGATGTATCATGACATTGAACTTTGATGTACTACCCATTATTTCTGCATGTGTCATGACTTCAGATCTGCTATGTATACCTACAAATTGTTATGTCAACAAAGCCTGATGTACTCGTATGTCCCAGTGTGTACGTCTGAATAAATTGAGTAAACTAAGATTCCAGCAGTCTGCATTGGTGCCTTGTAGACACATGTGTATGAGTGATTATATTGGTCAGCACACGAACAGTACACCATTCGCGGTAATCACACTCTACACTACTACTTCATACATACACCATCCTGCGTCGGCTGAAGTGACCAAGTTTAGGGCCTGCTTCCCCTGGAGCCTTTGCCTTCCCTAACTCAGGACTAGGGTGAGTTACCCATTTACAGCTGGGTAGACTGGAGCATGCCTGATCTCAACAACACACCACTCTTCCTTACAGAGCAGACAGACTGATACTTTACAGTGGTGTACTACAGGTGTAGTAAGAAATAACGTCTTTACAGTGGCGAGCCAGATTCCTGGGTCCAGCTTACGCAGTTTTGTGTTGAGAATCACAGTTTACAGCTGAAAGAACATTTGTTTGAACACATCAACACCAGTAGGACAGCTTGACCTGTATTACCGATAGGATGCTGTATCTAGGTCAGCACTTGTTGACAGTTTTTTTCGCTGTACAGACAGTATTACACAGGACAGTGGTATCAAGTGTAGAAAATATCTGGAGCAATATTGTTGACATTTCTCAACGTACAGAAGAATCGCAGTGTTGCTGAATAAAGTGCATAGTTCATCGTGGGATCTTCATATGCTCAACAGAGAAAAAATTGACAGTGTAATAGTTTAAACTTAAATCTATTACTGAATAAAGTGGCAAGTTAGTATTATTTAAATAAACTGTGCCTACTTTACAACACTATACTGGCAACACATTCCATTCATGACATAAAATGATATTGTATGCTATATGCTATTTATGCTTACATGTTATTTGTTGTGTATTAAATTAGTTTATATTCTGTGTGACTAGAACAGGAAATACCGAGTAATATTGGTCTTGTTCTGGCGTTCGATAGGGAGCAATTTCTTAATTGAAATTTGCTTGCAACATAGTTTGCAAATATTTGGTTAGTTGTGACGACTGTTTCATATTTGTATTTGTAACATTTTTTGTGTTCCTTAGTTTTGTTTGATTTGTTTGTATAATTGTAGGTCTCATCTTTCCTTTCATTTCAGTTTTTTTACACCCTTATGTTTATACACTGTAGCGTTATTTGTCTTGTTATCTTATGGCAGTTATCATCACAGGTTCTGTGATCATTTTTTTTCATTTCCCCTATTTAATTTAATTTGATCTCTGCAAATGTTTTCAGATTGTCTTTTCTTGTTTGTCATTTGTAATGTCTGTAGTTGACATATGACGTATAGTGGTATACACTGATAGTATAGTACAGATCAGTACTTTCTGATTGTTATTAGAAAAGGGAAATATTTTTTTTCCACAGGTACTCAAGTGATCTTTGATTACATTGAGGTATACAAGACCTTTGTAAGGCTTGTCTCCCAAAGTTATTGGTAAAGGGAAATATTTTTTTTCCACAGGTACTCAAGTGATCTTTGATTACATTGAGGTATACAAGACCTTTGTAAGGCTTGTCTCCAAAAAGTTATTGGTAAAGGGAAATATTTTTTTTCCACAGGTACTCAAGTGATCTTTGATTACAGTGAGGTATACAAGACCTTTGTAAGGCTTGTCCCCACAGTATTTGAGATACAATTATTGTTGTCCACAGGTACTCAAGTTATCATTGGTTATTGTAAACCATACAAGTTTGGACTAAGACTAAGTCTAAGGTATAGACTTGTCTCCCATTAACAAAGAGAGTAATTTATTTACTTTTTCAGGTTTCTGATTTAAGAAGACAATATGTCTACCTTAGATTATTTCATTACACTAGGAAAATCTTTTTGATAAGACTGGAAAAGACTTAGAACAATGGGCTGTTGCTCAATATGACAAAGCATTAGCTGCAGAAGAGAAAAAAATTGCTGCTGCTGTTGAAGAAAAAAAAATTGCTGCTGAGAAAAAAAAAAGCTGCGGCTGAGGAGAGCAAACTTCAAATAGAAAAAAAAAAAAAGCTGCTGCAGAAGAAAGGAAAGCCTTAGCTGAAGAAAAAAGATTAGAAAAAAGAAGCTGATACTGCTGCTGAACTTAAGAAATTGCAGATGCAAGTGGAGGAAAGGAGATTTGAGGCAGAACAGAAAAAACAGAAGCTGCTGCTGCAGAAGAAAAAAATTAGAAGTTGCTGCTGCTGCAGAACAGAAAAAAAACTAGAAGTTGCTGCTGCTGCAGAACAGAAAAAAAACTAGAAGAAAAAAAAAACTAGAAGTTGCTGCTGCTGCTGCAGAAAGAAAAAACTAGAAGTTGCTGCTGCTGCAGAACAGAAAAAAAACTAGAAGCTGCTGCAGCAGAACAGAAAAGATTAGATAGAGAAGCTGAAGAGAGAAAAGCAATAAGAGAACATGAGTTTGAATTAGAGAAATTAAAATTGACATGTATGAGTAATGTTAATCAGGCATCTGGTGGTAATGGTAAACCCTTTGTGTACAAGGTCAAAGTACCAGCGTTTAACCCTACCAGTGATGACATAACATTTTGGCTTTCTAGATTTGAACGGGCTTGTCGATCTCATAATGTTGACAAATCACAGTATGTGAATCAGTTGTCTGAAAATCTAAAAGGGGAGTCTCTGAGTAAGTTATATTTTGTTGAAGAGGCCGACAAAGACAATTATGATGCTGTTAGGGCAGCTTTGATAAAGAGATATCAGCTGTCTGAGGAAGGTTACCGTCTTTTGTTTAAAACAATGAGACCTGAGGTAGGTGTAGAATTCTCAGATTTCATCTCAAAAGCACGAATTACACTTTCACGATGGATTGAATTATCCAAAACAGAGAAAACATTTGATGGTCTTACAGATTTATTGCAAAGAGACAAGGTCATGTCTTCTGTAAATAAATCATTCCTAGAGTTCTTACATGAGCGTAAACCTAGTACAATAAAGCAAATGGAAGAATATTGTGACCAGTATGCCACGGCACACCCTGACATGATTCTTAGTAACTCTAACATTAAAGAGAGTATGCCAGTTGCTTCGGCAACAGAATATAATCAGAATTACTCACACAAATTCCAAGGAGCTAAAAATAAATTTGATAAAAAAGGTTAATTGGAATAAATATCAAAACCAAGATAACCACTCAAATCAGGGTTCTTCTTCGAAGAACTGGAATCGGGCTGATAGTCCTCGACACGCGAGGGGTACCCATAATGTTAGAAATTCTCGGAAAGGGAGTAGCTATAGGAACTACCCAAGTGCTTCATGGAGACAAAAGAAACAATATTACAGGGATACTCAATATAACGAGCATGATGATTATGATCATGAATATTATGATTCAAACCCAAATAGGGGTTATAACAGAGGCAATAATAATTATAGAGACAATTATAACCGAGGTAGATCACAACACAAAAGACATGGTAAAGCTTATTACCAGGCTAACTCTGCACAACAGGAGTTCCACGACACCGATAATCAGAATAATGAGGATAGACTCCAATTACTGAAAATCTCAATTTTAGAGCATTATAACTGAAAAACATTATTTTAATATCCCTTTATTTATGTATGAGAGCAGAGTGTCCCTCGCCATCATGGGCAAAAATATAAACCAAAAATTTCGGAGGTACAAACTCCATTGCAGCTGGGTCCTCAAGCCGCAGTCATTAATGGTCGACGACATTCCTTCAAATGTCACTACGCCTTTAATCGAGTTTAATCCAGTCCATAACATCGGTAGACAATTATTCCAAGCTAGTAACCCGGGTTTCATTCCAAACAGGATGCCAGAGCGGTGTATGTAACCATTCGATATCAGAATAATGATAAAAAAGACTCCAATAGTGTAGCAAATTCCGCTTTCGATTTTGCTAGAGCATCTGAGTGTTCGCAATGCAAAACATTATTCGATCCAACCACAGTGTCTACTTTAAGCTGCGGTCACCCACTTCCCGCTCTCCATGCGTCAATTGCGCATAATGGAAGGGGTGCTCTTGTCTTTAATAGGGGCCTAATAGATGGTGCTCCGGTATCAATTCTTTTCGACTCGGGGTGCACTACCATTGGAGTGAGGCAATCACTCGTAAATCCTTCTCGAGCTACGGGCAATATAGTCAAATGTGTAACATTTGGTGGCACATTGGAGAAGTACTCCACTGCCATTATCAATATTGCTACACCGTTCTTTACAGGAGAGGTGCAAGCATGTCTCTTGCCGAATCCGATCGCTGATCTTATCATCGGTCGCATTCATGGAGTGAAAGAATGCACTCCACAGCAAATCTCTAATTGGGAAAATGTTAATATGCAATCTGCTAATGCAGTAATCACTAGGGCTCAAGCTCTCAATATGCCACAATCTTCACATTCTGAAGATAATGATGCGCAGATCCAAGATGATCCCTTGGAGATTTCACACGATTCCTTTATTAAACAGCAGGAAGATGATCCTACTCTAAAGAAATTCTTTACTCTGGCAACAAAGGGTGATCCGAATAAGGATACAAATCGTAAATCTTGGATTACGATGAAGAATGGCGTACTTGTACGTATGGTACAAGACTCCGCTAAGTCCATTCATTCTCAAATCCTTGTGCCTAAAAATATGAGAGTTAAAATTTTACAGCACGCTCATGATTCGCAGTGTGCTGGACATATGGGTTTTTCCCGTACTAAAGCTAGAGTTCTTCAATCTTTCTTTTGGCCTGCTGTGAATAAGGACATACGAATCTATTGTCGATCTTGTAAAGTATGTCAAGAGATTAAATCCAGAGGTCCACGCCATGATGCACCTATTCAGGCTGCAGACATTCCCATTCGGCCATTTCAAAAAATGGCGATAGACATCATTGGTCCATTTAAGATAAAGTCTGCTAGAGGACACCAATTTATTCTGACGTGTGTTGATATGTGCACACGTTGGCCGGAGGCTGTTCCTCTAAAGAGCATAACTACTGCTGATGTCGCAGATGCTCTTTGGTTAATATTTTCTCGTCTGGGGTTTCCAGCAGAAATATTATCCGACCATGGTACCCAACTTATATCGGATACCATGTCTCAAGTAATGTCGACTCTGAAGATAGAGAGATCGCTGAGTAGTATTTATCATCCTATGTCCAATGGGATGGTGGAACGTTTGAATAGAACTCTGAAAAACCTACTAGGTAAGATAACAGAAGATCATCCTCAGGATTGGGATAGGGTTTTACCCGCGGCTCTCTTTGCATATAGAGAGGTCGCCAACGAACATACAGGATTTTCTCCCTTTGAACTTGTCTTTGGCGCGAAACCGCGAGGTCCTATGTCCTTACTTCATGATCTTATAACTGCTGATAATATTGTCGATGACACAAAATCCTCTTATGAATATGTCATCGCACTTAGACACAAGATTATTGAAGCATGCAAATTGGCAACTGCTTCTTCTGAATTTGCGAAACAGAAGGCAAGGGAATTTGCCAATAAAAAGAGATGTTTGCGTCAACTTTGTCCAGGTGACAAAGCATTTGTCTTGCTACCTTGTAGGGAAAATAGACTTCTCATTTCTTGGAAAGGTCCGTACGATATAATATCAAAGGTTTCCGATGTTGACTATATCGTCGATATTGACGGGAGCGTAAAACCTTCCACATCAACATGCTCACGGAATTCCATGAACGTCCTGATTATTTACAACCTGTTTTCCAGGCAACGGACGATTTTCCAGTCCAACATGGACAGTACTCATCTCTGTCAGTAATACAGGATGAGGAAACGAGTTTCTCGGATGTAAATTTACCTTTTCCAATGATTCCTCTTCACTCTAATGAATCATGGAAAGATGTTGCAATTTCTCCAGAATTATCTCCAGGAGAGCAGAAACAAGTTTCTACTATGTTAGAACAATTTCAGGATGTCCTTACTGACATTCCTGGTCAAACGGATGTCATTCAACATGACATTATTCTTACTGACCATAGTCCTATAAGAGTCAGACCGTATCCTATCCCGATACATTTCCAAGCACAGGTAGAGAAAGAGTTAGATGAGATGATAGAGTTAAAAATTATTGAACCATCCACATCAGCATATTCTTCGCCGATGGTTATAGTACGGAAAAAAGACAATAACATACGTCTTTGCGTGGATTATCGCAAATTGAATCAAGTGACTAAATTCGATGCTGAACCTATGCCTTTACTAGAAGAGCTACTTACGAGACTATCGAATTCTCACTTCTTTACTAAACTCGATTTGTCTAAGGGATATTGGCAAGTTCCACTATCCGAACACGCCAAACCGTTTACTGCTTTTTCGACGCCTAGGGGTCTATTCCAATGGAATTTCATGCCTTTCGGTCTTATGAACGCCCCTGCTACATTTGTACGCATGATGCGTCGAATCCTATCTCATCGCTCAGATGTCATTGCGTATCTTGATGACATCTGTCTTTTCAGTGATACTTGGAACGATCACTATAATGGTATAAATGAACTATTGTCTATCTTACGCGAGCATAACCTGACAGCGAAACCATCGAAAGCATGTATTGGTTTTAGCGAAATATCTTTCTTAGGACACCGTGTTGGTCATGGGTTCCTAAAAACAGAAGACCATAATACAAGTAAGATACTTAACATTTCTATTCCTAAGACTAAAAAGCAAGTACGAAGTCTCTTAGGTCTAATACAATTTTATGGACGATTCATACCGAATCTGTCCTCCATTATGTCACCTCTTTCTTCCTTGCTAAAGAAAGGGTCTCCTAATGTAGTCCATTGGACTCAAGAATGTCAATCCTCTTTGGATAAGGTTAAAACTATGTTTTCTACTTCACCTATCCTAGTATTACCTTCTAAGGATAAGACATTTATTCTTCGTAGTGACGCTTCATCCACCGGGATTGGAGCTGCACTAATGCAAGAGTACTCTGGAACTCTGCATCCTGTGATGTATATTTCTCGGAAATTAAATGCCGCAGAGAAGAATTACTCGGTCCTAGACCGTGAATTATTGGCTATGGTTTGGTCAATCCTTAAACTACAAAGATTTCTTCTGGGCGCGCATTTCATTGTGGAAACTGACCAGAAAGCTCTTACGGCTATTCAGAGTAAAAATCTGAAGAGCGCGAGATCAACGCGATACGCGATTGCTCTACAGCCATTTCATTTTTCGGTGCGAGCTATCCGTGGGTCAGAAAATGTGATGGCAGATATTTTGTCTAGATGCCCACATGATTCATAACTGTTATACAGCTTTGATACAATTGTTTCTATGTTGAAATGTGTACACATATGTAATATATCATATATTGATTGTAACACTACTTAGCGGTTCATGGATATTTATTCACCGCTGATTTTTTCAATGTTTTTCGTCTTTGATGATCATGATGTTAAGATATCTTAGATGGAATTTATGTATAAACTAATGTGGAAATTGTGTCATTGCTAATATTGTAGTATGCGTTGGTGACACCTCTCTGGAAATATTAATACTTAGAGAAGTGCTTTCTCTAAGGTCATAAAACTTATGCTTATCATCTGCGCATTGTTATTGGTGCGTTGTGAGCCTATTGTATGTTGCTCCTAGATGTATTTCAAAAAAAAAAATGTACCATTTTTTTTTTTCCCGAGGGGTGTGGTAATCTGTTGCGTGCATATTTTTGACGCACATATTAAAAAAAATCGATATGGTTATTTAATATGGGAAAAATATAGACATGCATCCATCTGTGTATGAAAATGCTGTTTATTGTAAAAGCGAGATAATCCATGTTTGATTCACACTTTTGATTATAGGAGTAATCGGTCTGGATATCGATCCAGCGCAAGAATAGTACGCTTGCGTTTGTACTTAATTTTAGGGCCAGAAAATATATTAATTTGCTTATTGTGTTTATGGCCTGAATTCATATGTATTACATATTATTAGTACAAGTAGAATCAGTCCTATATTGTATATTTTGGATGGGTATGAGGGACTAGATTCTTGTTAGCGGAAGTATGAGTTGTCTTAACAAGTCGTGATGAGTTCCGATGTACTGCTAAGAATGGCGGGGTACGTTTTTCAAGAGCTGGTCCCTTCGTCAAGAAAAAATGTCTTACGAAGTGGTTTTTTTTCTTCTGGAGGAGATAGTGTCTCTACGATAGTTTGTGTTAGAGACTCTCCTTATGTCAGTATATAGATGATTCGGACTCCAGGTAAACCCAGCTCGTATTTTTGATGATCTCTCGTCGGTTAGGCCTAGCTTGACTTTTGGGTGCTTCGATATGCTAGTGTCGTGTTTTGTATCGACGAAGATGACAGATTTTCCTGCAGCGGTTATGGCTACGTGAACTAACCTGATCACCGTAGTGCTGCATGGAACCATTCATGAAATCCTTTATATATCCATTGTAAATTAACTTTGGCTGATATTCTTCCTATGAATGAGTGAACGACAACTCAGGAAGGTAGCCATGTTGGATTTCGGTCATCGTCTGTTTTGATCACTGCCAAGAGAACAGATTATTTATCTTATTATCGGACAGTGACAGAGAGATCTCAATCCTGCTAGAAACCCCCTTTTCGTGGTTTCATAAGATGATGTATCATGACATTGAACTTTGATGTACTACCCATTATTTCTGCATGTGTCATGACTTCAGATCTGCTATGTATACCTACAAATTGTTATGTCAACAAAGCCTGATGTACTCGTATGTCCCAGTGTGTACGTCTGAATAAATTGAGTAAACTAAGATTCCAGCAGTCTGCATTGGTGCCTTGTAGACACATGTGTATGAGTGATTATATTGGTCAGCACACGAACAGTACACCATTCGCGGTAATCACACTCTACACTACTACTTCATACATACACCATCCTGCGTCGGCTGAAGTGACCAAGTTTAGGGCCTGCTTCCCCTGGAGCCTTTGCCTTCCCTAACTCAGGACTAGGGTGAGTTACCCATTTACAGCTGGGTAGACTGGAGCATGCCTGATCTCAACAACACACCACTCTTCCTTACAGAGCAGACAGACTGATACTTTACAGTGGTGTACTACAGGTGAGCTGATCTCATTCAGTACACTAAGTCCCCTATAAATATTTATATCATCCCACTTTACCACAGTCTGTTATTTCTATTGTTTGCTGAACTGCCTTTGAGTCTTTTATTGAGGTATCATATACCCTGCAAAGACTTTTACCAGGTCCCCCAATGACGGTATGGATTCTCTGGTTTGAAAGTGCCCTGGGAGCAGTGATCCTGGCCAATCTTGGGGGGAACAGTGATCAGGGTCTGTCTTTGACTCTCGAGGGGGGGGGGGGGTGACAGTGATCGTGGTCTATCTTAGAATCTAGTAGGAACAGTGATTCTGGTTTATCTTTAAATCTCAGGGGAGGTGGGTGGGCGGGGGGGGGGGCGGGAAACGTGATCTTGTCTATCTTTGACTCTAGTAGGAACAGTGATCCTGGTCTATCTTTGACTCTAGTGAGAACAGTAATCCTGGTCTATCTTTGACTCTAGTGAGAACAGTAATCCTGGTCTATCTTTGACTCTAGTGAGAACAGTAATCCTGGTCTATCTTTGACTCTAGTGAGATCAGTAATCCTGGTCTATGTTTGACTCTAGTAGGAACAGTGATCCTGGTCAATCTTTTTCTCTAGTGAGAACAGTAATCCTGGTCTATCTTTGACTCTAGTGAGAACAGTAATCCTGGTCTATCTTTGACTCTAGTGAGAACAGTAATCCTGGTCTATCTTTGACTCTAGTGAGAACAGTAATCCTGGTCTATCTTTGACTCTAGTGAGAACAGTAATCCTGGTCTATCTTTGACTCTAGTGAGAACAGTAATCCTGGTCTATCTTTGACTCTAGTGAGAACAGTGATCCTGGTTTATCTTTGACTCTAGTGAGAACAGTAATCCTGGTCTATCTTTGACTCTAGTGAGAACAGTAATCCTGGTCTATCTTTGACTCTAGTGAGAACAGTAATCCTGGTCTATCTTTGACTCTAGTGAGAACAGTAATCCTGGTCTATCTTTGACTCTAGTGAGAACAGTAATCCTGGTCTATCTTTGACTCTAGTGAGAACAGTAATCATGTGGCAGCGCCAGTTGAAGAGGTTATTTGAATTGGATTGTAGTTTGACAGGCGATGGGGTTATGTTATTATATTCTTAAGTTTACCAAGTAAGGAATGACTGGCTTTAAGTCCACCAGAGTTGGTGGTTCCTTGGGGTATATCAATTTCTAACCCAGGTAGGTTCGTTCCTCTTGTGTTGTTAATATTGTGAGAGATAGTGGTGATGAGGTATAAATCAATACAATATTCAGTACATCCACAACATTTAGTTATTCCAGCGGTAAATGATCCTCAGTAAATACTTTTGTAATACTTCAAGGTTTATTGAACAGTTGAACTTTTCCACATAAACAGCAACATTGTGCATTCAAAGGTTAATATGGTTACAAAGGTTTCAATGGTGAATCTGTTGCATGCATAATAAATTGTCCTTCCCTTACTTCTATCCAACATGGATTAAAACATTGTTCAGTTCTTGCTTTTTCTTCAATTTCCTTATATGCAGTTTCTTTGTTAAATGGCTCCTTTAGTTGAGGAGCCTCTACTGGTTTTATTTCTACTGTTACTGGTTTCATTTACTTCTTAGCTTAAGCATAGTATTCTCTGATTTCTAGCTGAAATAGAAATAATGTTCGAACGAGTCGTACTTACTTGTATAACCACAAGTTAAAAATCTGTTTCACACAAATTTTCACATAAAGCGAAAATATTTCTTCTTGCAACTGCAAATTTTCTGGTGAAGAATAATGAAGGACGCGGCTGCGTTCTGTTGTGGATCACAACGTTGGAGCTGGGACTTTTGTGATCTAAAACCGGAGGAGCGCCAGGCTGCTACACTACCACGATTTAGAACACGTCCGGTTGCAATGGCTCTATCCGTACTACTGACTATCAAAATAATATTTCTTTGTGTCTTTCGGTAGTGCGTGATCTTGCTACCGTTTCATTAGATAAGCGAATATTTTATTAATTTATTTATTGGTTATTCTATCAAGCAGCTGTACAGGGAGTAAGGCTATTCCTATTTGCGTCACTCTTTGCTAGGCAACTCCCGCCAAAAGATAGCGATGGGCCGCCCAGTTTGACATAATTAAAGCTTCACTTTTTTTCCCCTATACTCTATGTAACTCGTGTTTTGGTTAACTACGAAAGGTCGTAGCTGCTCCTTTATTCTCTATAGTAGTTAATAGCTAATTCTTAAGTTTTATTCTTCTTCTTTGATCCTTAGCCGCCGACCGTCAAAGCAGTTAGTGGCCATCACGCCTAGCTGCGTCTTGTAGGGCAACAACAAATTGATTCCACTTTGCTCGGTCAGTGGCCATCCTTCGTACAGTGCCCCAACTCTGGTTATTCTTGTATCCTGTTTTGCGGTCAGGACATCCGTTTTCATGTCAGTGGCTTCCTTTCGGCTTTCACCACTGACAGTCATACGAGCCACAGACTCCGAAAGTAGTATACAATGGCGGAAACAGGTCGCATTCAGGCGGCGGCGCATGACTTTTATATAGCAAAAAACTCGATCGATTTCAGGCGGCGGCGTTTCAGGCGGCGGCTCATGACTTTTTATATAGCGATATATTTTAGCGGCGGGGCTTCCTCTGACGATCAGACGTATGACTTTTTATATAGCAATATACGATAACGGCGGGTGTGTTTGTTTATACATGTATACATACAATATATATAAAAAATATAAAAAATCGATAATGACGGAAAATTTAAAAAATCGATAATGTTGGGTTACTAAGAGGTTTTTGAAGTGCCTTTTTTGTGTTGGCGTGGGTGACGATGTATGTTGTAGGGGTAGCTAGCGGGGTGGGTTAGGGTGGATTTTTGTATGAAGTATTGTGTTGGTAGTGTATTGGTGTGTTTGTTTATACATCTATACATACAATATATGTATAAAAAATATTAAAAAATCGATAATGTTGGGTTACTAAGAGGGTTTTTGAAGTGCCTTTTTTTGTGCTGGCGTGGGTGACGATGTAGCTGGCGGGTTAGGGTGGATTTTGTGTGTGATGTATTGAACCGGTAGAGTGTTTGGTTGTAGGTGTCTTAATTGTGTGTTGTAGTTTGAGGGGGCTGTTGAATCGTGGGGTGTGTTGGGGTATGGGTTTTTGTGTGCGTGTATTTTAATTGTTGTATATACAATATATATATATATGGGAGTAAAGTGTTAGAGACCTATACTAGGTCTACCATCGAAAGTGCGTCACGGTATTATTGTGTATTGTTTATTTTACATATAGACATATTTTACAACAGTTATACGAACAGTTAGACGATAGACTTAGATAATAAGAAGACGATATATTTAGACATATATTTTACAACAGATATACGAACAATTAGACGATATATTTAGACAAACAATTAGACAACAGACGATATAGGTAACAAAAGAAGAATTTTAGTTAATATAGTTTTTATTTTACATTCAATAGTGTTTTTGTAGTAGCAAAACATATATATATATATATATATATATATATATATATATATATATATATATATATATATATATATGAGTATATATATATATATATATATATATATATATATATATATATATATATATATATATATATAGGCTAATAGCAGTATCAAACAGGAGTATATATGGTAATATATAAGAGTACATATATAATCTTTTTTAACATAATACATTGTGCAGTAATTTTTTATCAAATGAATGTACTGTTATATATAGGAAATATGTATGTTCAAAATATACAATAAAAATATCACAGCTGCAGGCCAGAGCTTGAGGGGAGTCGTCACATTCTCGTCACGTCGTAAGAAATAGAGAGGTGTTGTGTATTGGATATGACTACGTATCTGAAAGAGAGAGAGAGAGAGAGAGAGAGAGAGAGAGAGTTTAGATGTTGAGGGGTGATGTGGTGACGTTGTCGGGATGCACCTGTCGTTTTATGTAAAAGTAAGATAGGGCGTTGCGGTGTTGTTCGTAGGTGTAGATGGAAGATTTGTGTGCTCTGAATCCGATATTTTTTCCCACCCTGTGCTTGTTGCGTATTGAGGACTTCTAAGAATGTATCTTTGTCTATTTTGTTGTGGTGTTTGTTCAAGCGATTGAGTGGTCTTGAATATGGTATAGATAGAAGGATGTGGCCGGAATGGCTTCAACATAATATTTTGTGTTTGGTCTGTTTAACTGTGCTTGTGTGATAATGTCGGTGTCTTGTAAGTTTGAGACAAAAGATTGGAAATCTGTAATGTTGTTGACTAAGTGGGGTTGATCTAAGACGACCGCGTTGTTACACGAAGAGTGAAAAAATCTTAATTCGTTTGTTTCTCTGTTTCTCAAAACTACGTTATGGCTGTAATTAATTTTGAAGCGTTTTGTCTGTTGTGTAAAAACATGGAGCAAAAGACTTGTCCATTCGATGGGGTCTGTTCTGTCTGGTCTATGGGAGAAAGTGAAAGTCGATAAATATTTATGGATGTTGGAGTGTGTTTTAATCGCGTCCCAGTTATCAGTGTAGATTTGTTTAAGATCAGCCTGTAAGTCTTGTAAGCTGTCTTCTTCAGACGTCGAGCGGGGTTTTTTTTATATGAGACTGGGTACTGGTCATGGGGCGTTTCTTGGTCTGGCCTGTTTTTGATGGGTGAGATGGGGTGGGACTTGTTGAATAGGGGGGTCTTGGTAGTGTGGAAGTTATTGTGGTGGTAGAGGCCGCCATAGATGCTGAGTCTGTTATGGCACCGGCTGGTGGAGTCTGTTGGTGCGCCGATCTTGAGTCTGTTGTTGTGACACCTAATGATAGTGCGCGGTGATTATGGTGCGGTGGTATTGGTGGGTTCTGCGGTGTTGCTGCGGTGTCTGCTGCTGTTGAAGAGGTGTGTTGGTGTTTTCTGTGGATGCGTAGATTGTCAAGGCGGGTAAAGTTTTTATTGCAGACCTCACATACTAGTAGAGTCAGCGAGTGCCTGGTCTTGCTGTGTCGTAATAGGTCGGCGCGCCTCGTGAAGGTCTCTTCACATCTGCTACATATCAGATTGGTTTGTGCCACTGATGTGTCTGTTTGTGCTGAGCCAGACCCATGTTTATTCTCTATGTGACGTTTCAGCGTATCGGGTCTGGTAAATACTAAACCACAGAAAGCGCACTCATGATTGTGGCGGTCGTGTGCTGTGGCCATATGCCGAGTAAGATCATGACCTCGCTTGAAAACAGACTGGCAGCGTAAACAGGCATAGCCCCGTCGTTGAGTTGACTCCATCTGTGAAAAGACGAACAAAAAGACGTTAGGCACACATAAATAAAATTAAATACATGTAATGAGAGAGAGAGAGAGAGAGAGAGAGAGAGAGAGAGAGAGAGAGAGAGAAAGCGAGAAAGAGAGAGAGAGAAAGAGAAAGAGAGAGAGGAAGAGAGAGAGAGTATAAACAGGTAAATAAAACACAGACTTATAGATAGGTATACACACGCCTACTCTTCCTTATAACCAGTCTTATTGTTTAGTCTGTTATCAAAGGAAATAATTTTGTTTAACATATCAGAATGGTCCACGCGCGCGCGCGCAGTGGAAGCAAAGATAAAGATATGGATTTAAAACTCAGCCCGTTCGCGAGACAGTACCGAGATGACCTGTCCTTTTTTAAAATAACGAAAATATAAGTATTTATTAAAGTGTATGTTAGTTTCAATCATGGTTATAGCAAGGTGACTTAATGTAATATGTTGATTGTATTATCTCTATCTTTTTCCGTGTGTAGTTCAGTATTGTTTTAAAAGCCAAAATACGCTATTTTCTAAACTATTATGTTGTCTAATTTTCACGGGCTGGTTAGGTAGTTTGTAGTGACTCGGGTCCTTAGTTATTTTTAAAGTAATATGTTAGTAGTTACTATGAGGAGTTCTTTATAGAAGCAGCTTGTGAGTACAGAAATACGACTCGAGCGCATGTGTTGTGGAATCAAATCAATTTATCGATCTACCCAAACGTCTTTGCGCTACATCCAAACAAGTATTTGAAATAGACTATTAGTCTATACAAGTTTAGAGTGTTGTTATCAGAAAGTATTACAAGTTGTAAGTATCACGGATAATTTTTCAAAACCCAAATATAATTTGCTTTTGCACGAGTTTAACAATAGACGAGAAACGTAGATAAGGTTTAAACTAAGGAATTTTTCTCACAACTATACCCAGCACATAAAAAATAAGTCGGATAATTCTTAACTTAGCTAAACCATACACACATGTAAGAATTTAACAAACAACTATTATTAAAATACCTATTAGTCTAGACATATTAACTTTGAAACAGCCTTTACCAACACTGGCTAGCGAAAAAGCGAATACACAGACATGTCTTTTAAATAGAAAACAGATATTTAATACAACACACGGATAAGGAATAATAAGTTAGTCTCGGAGTTAACAGCTTAACAAAACACACAGATAAAAATAACAGAGATATTTATTTATATTTAACACCTTAACACAAAAACATGAAGACCGAAAACATAAACGAAAACAAACGAATACAACCAAAACAAATATTTTTAAACATAAAGATATTTATTATATATATCCTAGCGAAAACAAACAGCTATATAAAAATATTTATTTTTTATACATAAAGAAGTGTTATATATTGTAACTTCCTATTATTATTTTTATATTATTATAGGGAAAAACAGACGAATACACACATATACATATACCGAGTTTACATTTAGAACTTTGCATAGGGTTTTCTTCCAGTCTCTGAGTGTTAAGAAAATACGCCTAGGAAATAAAAAAACGAAAACACAAACACATACCCAGATATTTTTCCACAGAGTCTTAATACCCTTAAAAAGACACAGACATATATCCCTTAAAGGCCAGATATATTTAACACAAAATACGAATAAAAACAGAATAACATACGTTTGGTGGTGAGCTGTTGCTTTTTCAGAAGTTTGATATGAGAAGGCTTTTCACAACGTTTTTTTAGAGACGTTCACCGGTCCAGGTCTGGTTAAAGAATGAGACATGTCTAAAACAATTCATGATTAAGACAATGACTTTCCAATAAAATTAGTCCGAGCGTATGAATTTCGTGATGGAGCCAGATTGGTTGTTGTGTAGAGACACAGTTTCAGAAAATAGTTCGCGCGCAAGCGCTTCGGCATGGTTTGGTCGATAAAAACGTTATCATAACGTATGAACAGGAAAATCGACCCCGCCCTGGTTTAAAACCAGATCAATGACCGGCACAAAAAACATCACGCGTAAATTTCTGTTCACGTCACTCATACACAGTTATTATATTGTATGTTTCAAACAACAAACATGCTAAGAAACGTGAGAACCCCTGACGCCAACATGTATTGAGAATCGTGCTAGAAAACGTGAGAACCCAACCACCCAATTATGAGGTCCTTTGGTGTAAAACATTGTGAGAATAAAAAAAAAATGTGAGAATCACTGTTCAAGAATTTGAGAATCACTGTGTTTAAAAAACATTTACAACAAATATAAGTGTCTGTTTGGTACATTTCTTTTTTAGTTATCATATACTTTAAAGCTTGCTTTTTAAAGATAGCATTTGTATCTGATTAAGTTCTGGATATATTTTTATATATATTCAACACCGGAATTTTGAAACAGTATATATTTTTATATACAGAGGGATATTATTCTAGTGTTTCAAAAACATTTGTTAAAATGGTTGATCGCAAAAAATGTTTTGTCCCCTCAAACAGCTGATAAAGAGAGAGAGAGAGAGTTAGAGAGAAAGAAAGAGAGAGAAAGAGAAAAAGAGAGAGAGAGAAAGAAAGAAAGAAAGAGAGAAAGAGAGTTATTTACTCAGGAACAGATGTGAATACTTTGAGGTCTGTTTCGGCACGTTCCAGCATAAATCCAGTTATCGTTTATTTGTAATACGCGCAGGTGTCTGGATGGTTTGTTGACGGGGAAAGAAAGGCATTAGAGATAAGCTTTTTCTTTGCGACCAACCATTTTAAACAAAAGTTTTACACAAAAAAAAAAAATAAAATAGAGTATCTAACAAAGTATTTTTGAAATAAAACTTAACAAAAAAGTGAGAAACACGTTAGAATGTTAAATATATGTCTGTTATTTCTCTGTTTAAATATCTGGCCGTTTGTTGTTCACTAGGCGTATTTTTCTTAACAGACATTGTGAAGACATAACCTACACAAAGGTCTAATGTGTGTGTGTGTGTGTGTGTGTGTGTGTGTGTGTGTGTGTGTATTCGGTACTCTGTGTTAGGTTGTTAAAATAATTATTTCTATTTAGAGAATATATAAGTTTTTTTTAGTTGGTTGTTTTCATTATGCGTGTGTTGTATTAAATATCTGTTGTTCGGAATATTTTCAGACACTGTGAGGGCTACGCAAAGACCTAAATATGTGTATTCGTCTGTTAAATATATTTCTATCGTTTTCTTTATTTAAAAGATATATGTCTGTGAATTCGTGTGTTAGGGTGTTAAAATATATCTATTTAATAACATTATAAAAAGTTTTAGTTGTTTGTGTATTCGTATGTTCTGTGTTAGGATGTATCATCATCATCTCATCTCAACCCATAACCCGTCATGGGTCGTAGGGGTGCCATGGTGGAAGCATCAACAGACAGGGTCCTCCACTGCTCTCTATTCTCAGCAATGCGTACAAGTGTGGAGAAACCGTGTCCTGCCCATTCTTTGATGTTATCAGCCCAGGATTTTCTTTGCCTTCCTCTTCTCCGTTTACCTTCGACTGTTCCCTGGAGGATCGTTTTCGAAAGGGAGTCATGACGAGTTACATGCCCAAACCAGGCAAGCTTTCGACGTTTCACTATTGACAAAAGTGGTTCTTGATGGCCTGCATAGGTGTTTATCTTCTCTCTAACATAGACATTTGTTTTGTGCTCTTTATAGCAAATGCGCAAAATTCTTCTATAACATTTATGCTCGAAAGCCTGAATCCTTCGCTCCGTATCTGCAGTGAGTGTCCAGCCCTCACACCCATACAAGAGAATAGATAATACAAGTGATTTGTATAATTTGATCTTCACAGGAAAACTGATGTTACTTTTCCAGATCACATTCAACCTTGTCATGGCAGCTGAGGCCATCTCAAGTCTTGTCTTGATTTCTTTATTTGATCTTCCATCACTACATATAGTGGACCCGAGATATTTAAAGGTGTTAACTTCTTCTAACGTTTGCCCATTTAACGTAATGTTGGTCGGAACATGTTTCTTATGGCTATTCACCAATATCTTGCTTTTTTCTATATTAATTTCCATCCCATATGTTCTTGTTACTTTCTCCAGTCTAGAGGTAAGGTCTTGAAGTTCTGATTCTGTTCCAGCTATCAGATCAATATCATCAGCAAAACGTAGATTACACAGAGGTCGGCCTCCAATCGATATGGTTGATTTATAATCGCAGAGAGCCTCCTGCATAATATGTTCTAGATAAATGTTAAAGAGCACTGGTGACAGGATACATCCCTGGCGAACTCCTACAGTTGTTTTGAAAAATTCTCCAATGTCATTGCTTGCAAAAACAGCACTGCTTGCGTCCTTGTATAGTGCTTCAATGATATCTATGATGTTGGTATCAAAATTGAATTTTCTCATGTATATCCGTTTCAAAATATAAGTGTTTTCGTTAGGATACAATAAATAACTTTAAAAATATCTGTTTTTTCGTGTGTTAGGGTGTAAAAATAATTATTTTTATTTAATAAAATTATAAAAAGGTTTAGTTGAGTGCGTATTCGTGTGTTGTATTAAATATTTAAACAAAAAGATATGTCTGTGCGCTAGTCGGTGTTGCTAAAAACCAGTTTCAAATTATTATTAGTCTAACTTGTTATTTTTATCTGTTTTATGTTAAAGCCGGACATGTGTGTATATTTTTTTGATAAGACTTAACCGATTATGTACTAGGAAAAAAAAGTCTAACACTTAGCCGTGTTTTCTCTCCCTGTTGTTAGACAAGTATTTTTTTCATTTTATTTTTGGGAGGTTTATTTGTGTTAACATAACAAATATAAAAAGACAGAATCTGATAACGCAAAAATTAATAAACACTTTTATCACATTAAAAATAATATTTAGAACATACCATATTTGTCGAACTACACAAAGAAAAACGCCTTGGTATGGTACAAACGATCAAACACGTTAATAAAGCTTATTTCTTAAACGATAGGGAAAATCGTCACATGTCTCGCAAACATGTTGGGTCACCCACAGGCTGAGTTTTAAATCGATATCTTTGTTGCCACAGCGGACGTGTGGTATTTCTGACACGCTAACATCACAGAATAAGAAATAAGACTGTTTTATTTACCTGTTTATTCTCTCTCTCTCTCTCTCTCTCTCTCTCTCTTTCTCTTTCTCCCTCTCTCTTTCTCTCTTTCTTTCTTTCTTTCTCTCTCTTTTTCTCTTTCTCTCTCTTTCTTTCTCTCTAACTCTCTCTCTCTCTATCAGCTGTTTGAGGGGACAAAACATTTTTTGCGATCAACCATTTTAACAAATGTTTTCGAAACACTAGAATAATATCCCTCTGTATATAAAAATATATACTGTTTCAAAATTCCGGTGTTGAATATATATAAAAATATATCCAGAACTTAATCAGATACAAATGCTATCTTTAAAAAGCAAGCTTTAAAGTATATGATAACTAAAAAAGAAATGTACCAAACAGACACTTATATTTGTTGTAAATGTTTTTTAAACACAGTGATTCTCAAATTCTTGAACAGTGATTCTCACATTTTTTTTTAATTCTCACAATGTTTTACACCAAAGGTTCTCATAATTGGGTGGGTGGGTTCTCACGTTTTCTAGCACGATTCTCAATACATGTTGGCGTCAGGGGTTCTCACGTTTTTTAGCATGTTTGTTGTTTGAAACATACAATATAATAACTGTGTATGAGTGACGTGAACAGAAATTTACGCGTGATGTTTTTTGTGCGGGTCATTGATCTGGTTTTAAACCAGGGCGGGGTCGATTTTCCTGTTCATCCGTTATGATAACGTTTTTATCGACCAAACCATGCCGAAGCGCTTGCGCGCGAACTATTTTCTGAAACTGTGTCTCTACACAACAACCAATCTGGCTCCATCACGAAATTCATACGCTCGGACTACTTTTATTGGAAAGTCATTGTCTTAATCATGAATTGTTTTAGACATGTCTCATTCTTTAACCAGACCTGGACCGGTGAACGTCTCTGAAAAAACGTTGTGAAAAGCCTTCTCATATCAAACTTCTGAAAAAGCAACAGCTCACCACCAAACGTATGTTATTCTGTTTTTATTCGTATTTTGTGTTAAATATATCTGGCCTTAAAGGGATATATGTCTGTGTCTTTTTAAGAGTATTAAGACTCTGTGGAAAAATATCTGGGTATGTGTTTGTGTTTTCATTTTTTTTTCTAGGCGTATTTTCTTAACACTCAGAGACTGGAAGAAAACCCTATGCAAAGTTCTAAATGTAAACTCGGTATATGTATATGTGTGTATTCGTCTGTTTTTCCCTATAATAATATAAAAATATTAATAGGAAGTTAAAATATATAACACTTCTTTATGTATAAAAAATATATATTTTTATATAGCTGTTTGTTTTCGCTAGGATATATACAATAAATATCTTTATGTTTAAAAATATTTGTTTTGGTTGTATTCGTTTGTTTTCGTTTATGTTTTCGGTCTTCGTGTTTTTGTGTTAAGGTGTTAAATATAAATAAATATCTCTGTTATTTTTATCTGTGTGTTTTGTTAAGCTGTTAACTCCGAGACTAACTTATTATTCCTTATCCGTGTGTTGTATTAAATATCTGTTTTCTATTTAAAAGACATGTCTGTGTATTCGCTTTTTCGCTAGCCAGTGTTGGTAAAGGCTGTTTCAAAGTTAATATGTCTAGACTAATAGGTATTTTAATAATAGTTGTTTGTTAAATTCTTACATGTGTGTATGTTTTAGCTAAGTTAAGAATTATCCGACTTATTTTTTATGTGCTGGGTATAGTTGTGAGAAAAATTCCTTAGTTTAAACCTTATCTACGTTTCTCGTCTATTGTTAAACTCGTGCAAAAGCAAATTATATTTGGGTTTTGAAAAATTATCCGTGATACTTACAACTTGTAATACTTTCTGATAACAACACTCTAAACTTGTATAGACTAATAGTCTATTTCAAATACTTGTTTGGATGTAGCGCAAAGACGTTTGGGTAGATCGATAAATTGATTTGATTCCACAACACATGCGCTCGAGTCGTATTTCTGTACTCACAAGCTGCTTCTATAAAGAACTTCTCATAGTAACTACAAACATATTACTTTAAAAATAACTAAGGACCCGAGTCACTACAAACTACCTAACCAGCCCGTGAAAATAAGACAACATAATAGTTTAGAAAATAGCGTATTTTGGCTTTTAAAACAATACTGAACTACACACGGAAAAAGATAGAGATAATACAATCAACATATTACATTAAGTCACCTTGCTATAACCATGATTGAAACTAACATACACTTTAATAAATACTTATATTTTCGTTATTTTAAAAAAGGACAGGTCAACTCGGTACTGTCTCGCGAACGGGCTGAGTTTTAAATCCATATCTTTATCTTTGCTTCCACAGCGCGCGCGCGCGTGGACCATTCTGATATGTTAAACAAAATTATTTCCTTTGATAACAGACTAAACAATAAGACTGGTTATAAGGAAGAGTAGGCGTGTGTATACCTATCTATAAGTCTGTGTTTTATTTACCTGTTTATTCTCTCTCTCTTTCTCTCTTCCTCTCTCTCTTTCTCTCTCTTTCTTTCTCTTTCTCTCTCTCTCTTTCTCGCTTTCTCTCTCTCTCTCTCTCTCTCTCTCTCTCTCATTACATGTATTTAATTTTATTTATGTGTGCCTAACGTCTTTTTGTTCGTCTTTTCACAGATGGAGTCAACTCAACGACGGGGCTATGCCTGTTTACGCTGCCAGTCTGTTTTCAAGCGAGGTCATGATCTTACTCGGCATATGGCCACAGCACACGACCGCCACAATCATGAGTGCGCTTTCTGTGGTTTAGTATTTACCAGACCCGATACGCTGAAACGTCACATAGAGAATAAACATGGGTCTGGCTCAGCACAAACAGACACATCAGTGGCACAAACCAATCTGATATGTAGCAGATGTGGGGAGACCTTCACGAGGCGCGCCGACCTATTACGACACAGCAAGACCAGGCACTCGCTGACTCTACTAGTATGTGAGGTCTGCAATAAAAACTTTACCCGCCTTGACAATCTACGCATCCA
Source organism: Oreohelix idahoensis (assembly GCA_024509875.1). Lineage (NCBI taxonomy): Eukaryota > Metazoa > Mollusca > Gastropoda > Stylommatophora > Oreohelicidae > Oreohelix > Oreohelix idahoensis. The sequence goes on from JAMPIV010014555.1 coordinate 27,609, forward strand.
CAGAAAACACCAACACACCTCTTCAACAGCAGCAGACACCGCAGCAACACCGCAGAACCCACCAATACCACCGCACCATAATCACCGCGCACTATCATCAGGTGTCACAACAACAGACTCAAGATCGGCGCACCAACAGACACCACCAGCCGGTGCCATAACAGACTCAGCATCTATGGCGGCCTCTACCACCACAACAACTTCCACACTACCAAGACCCCCTATTCAACAAGTCCCATCCCATCTCACCCACCAAAAACAGGCCAGACCAAGAAACGCCCCATGACCAGTACCCAGTCTCATATTAAAAAACCCCGCTCGACGTCTGAAGAAGACAGCTTACAAGACTTACAGACTGATCTTAAACAAATCTACACTGATAACTGGGACGCGATTAAAACACACTCCAACATCCATAAATATTTATCGACTTTCACTTTCTCCCATAGACCAGACAGAACAGACCCCATCGAATGGACAAGTCTTTTGCTCCCTGTTTTTACACAACAGACAAAACGCTTCAAAATTAATTACAGCCATAACGTAGTTTTGAGAAACAGAGAAACAAACGAATTAAGATTTTTTCACTCTTCGTGTAACAACGCGGTCGTCTTAGATCAACCCCATTTAGTCAACAACATTACAGATTTCAAATCTTTTGTCTCAAACTTACAAGACACCGACATTATCACACAAGCACAGTTAAACAGACCAAACACAAAATATTATGTTGAAGCCATTCCGGCCACATCCTTCTATCTATACCATATTCAAGACCACTCAATCGCTTGAACAAACACCACAACAAAATAGACAAAGATACATTCTTAGAAGTCCTTAATACGCAACAAGCACAGGGTGGGAAAAAATATCGGATTCAGAGCACACAAATCTTCCATCTACACCTACGAACAACACCGCAACGCCTTATCTTTTTTAAATAAAACGACAGGTGCATCCCGACAACGTCACCACATCACCCCTAAATATCTAAACTCTCTCTCTCTCTCTCTCTCTCTCTCTCTCTCTTTCAGATACGTAGACATATCCAATACACAACACCTCTCTATTTCTTACGACGTGACGAGAATGTGACGACTCCCCTCAAGCTCTGGCCTGCAGCTGTGATATTTTTATTGTATATTTTGAACATACATCCTTCCTATATATAACAGTACATTCATTTGATAAAAAATTACTGCACAATGTATTATGTTAAAAAAGATTATATATGTACTCTTATATATTACCATATATACTCCTGTTTGATACTGCTATTAGCCCCTATATATGTATATGTTTTGCTACTACAAAAACACTATTGAATGTAAAATAAAAACTATATTAACTAAAATTCTTCTTTTGTTACCTATATCGTCTGTTGTCTAATTGTTTGTCTAAATATATCGTCTAATTGTTCGTATATCTGTTGTAAAATATATGTCTAAATATATCGTCTTCTTATTATCTAAGTCTATCGTCTAACTGTTCGTATAACTGTTGTAAAATATGTCTATATGTAAAATAAACAATACACAATAATACCGTGACGCACTTTCGATGGTAGACCTAGTATAGGTCTCTAACACTTTACTCCCATATATATATATATTGTATATACAACAATTAAAATACACGCACACAAAAACCCATACCCCAACGATTCAACAGCCCCCTCAAACTACAACACACAATTAAGACACCTACAACCAAACACTCTACCGGTACAATACATCACACACAAAATCCACCCTAACCCGCCAGCTACATCGTCACCCACGCCAGCACAATAAAGGCACTTCTAAAACCCTCTTAGTAACCCAACATTATCGATTTTTTATATTTTTTATACATATATTGTATGTATACATGTATAAACAAACACACCAATACACTACCAACACAATACTTCACACAAAAATCCACCCTAACCCACCCCGCTAGCTACCCCTACAACATACATCGTCACCCACGCCAACACAAAAAAGGCACTTCAAAAAACCTCTTAGTAACCCAACATTATCGATTTTTTAAATTTTCCGTCATTATCGATTTTTTATATTTTTTATATATATTGTATGTATACATGTATAAACAAACACACCAATACACTACCAACACAATACTTCACACAAAAATCCACCCTAACCCACCCCGCTAGCTACCCCTACAACATACATCGTCACCCACGCCAACACAAAAAAGGCACTTCAAAAAACCTCTTAGTAACCCAACATTATCGATTTTTTAAATTTTCCGTCATTATCGATTTTTTATATTTTTTATATATATTGTATGTATACATGTATAAACAAACACACCCGCCGTTATCGTATATTGCTATATAAAAAGTCATACGTCTGATCGTCAGAGGAAGCCCCGCCGCTAAAATATATCGCTATATAAATAGTCATGCGCCGCCGCCTGAAACGCCGCCGCCTGAAATCGATCGAGTTTTTTGCTATATAAAAGTCATGCGCCGCCGCCTGAATGCGACCTGTTTCCGCCATTGTATACTACTTCCGAATGTCCATCCCGCAGCAAAGTTTGTTCATTTATTGTTGTTTCCGTAACTTCATTGTTTTTTTTACATAGACAGGGGTGTCAGCCCTATGCTAAAACCCCCAACCTGGGGGACCAGGGTACCAGCTTTTGTCTGACCCCTACTCACACAGACCAGTCCAGCTTGGTTGAACCTACCAGGAGTAAAACTCCCACTGGCATAGCTCTGGGGATTGTCAGGGTACGCAAGCTGCCATACCGCTACAAGGTATAGTTACCATTGATGGCAGTTATGTTTTATAATGACTGTTTATTAGCACGAATAAATGCTATGGTAGTCGGTCATCCGGCCACAATCCTGATCTATCTTTGACTCTAATGGGAATAGCGATCCTTGTTTATCTTTAAATCTAGTCGGAATAGCGATCCTGGTCTATCTTTGACTCTAGTGGGAACAGCGATCCTGGTCTATCTTTGACTCTAATGGGAATAGCGATCCTTGTCTATCTTTAAATCTAGTCGGAATAGCGATCCTGGTCTATCTTTGACTCTAGTGGGAACAGCGATCCTTATCTTTGACTCTAATGGGAACAGCGATCCTGGTCTATTTTTTTACTCTAGTGGGAACGTTGATCCTGGTCTATCTTTGACTCTAGTGGGAACAGCGATCCTTATCTTTGACTCTAATGGGAAAACCGATCCTGGTCTATTTTTTACTCTAGTTGGAACGGTGATCCTGGTCTATCTTTGACTCTAGTGGGAACGATGATCCTGGTCTATCTTTGACTCTAGTGGGAACGGTGATCCTGGTCTATCTTTGACTCTAGTAGGAACGGTGATCCTGGTCTATCTTTGACTCTAGTGAGAACAGTGATCCTGGTATATCTTTGACTCTAGTGGGAACGGTGATCTTGGTCTATTTTTGACTCTAGTGGGAACGGTGATCCTGGTCTATCTTTGACTCTAGTGGGAACGGTGATCCTGGTCTATCTTTGACTCTAGTGGGAACGGTGATCCTGGTCTATCTTTGACTCTAGTGGGAACAGTGATCCTGGTCTATCTTTGACTTTAGTGGGAACGGTGATCCTGGTCTATCTTTGACTGTAGTGGGAATAGTGATCCTGGTCTATCTTTGACTCTAGTGGGAACGGTGATCCTGGTCTATCTTTGACTTTAGTGGGAACGGTGATCCTGGTCTATCTTTGACTCTAATGGGAACAGTGATCCTGGTCTATCTTTGACTCTAGTGGGAACGGTGATCCTGGTCTATCTTTGACTCTAGTGGGAACAGTGATCCTGGTCTATCTTTGACTCTAGTGGGAACGGTGATCCTGGTTTATCTTTGACTCTAGTAGGAACAGTAATCCTGGTCTATCTTTGACTCTAGTGGGCACATTAATCCTGGTCTATCTTAGACTCTAGTGGGAACAGTGATCCTGGTCTATCTTTGACTCTAGTGGGAACGGTGATCCTGGTCTATCTTTGACTCTAGTGGGAACAGTGATCCTGGTCTATCTTTGACTCTAGTGGGAACAGTGATCCTGGTCTATCTTTGACTCTAGTGGGAACGGTGATCCTGGTCTATCTTTGACTCTAGTGGGAACAGTAATCCTGGTCTATCTTTGACTCTAGTGAGAACAGTGATCCTGGTATATCTTTGACTCTAGTGGGAACAGTAATCCTGGTCTATCTTTGACTCTAGTGGGAACGGTGATCCTGGTCTATCTTTGACTCTAGTGGAAACAGTAATCCTGGTCTATCTTTGACTCTAGTGGGAACGGTGATCCTGGTCTATCTTTGACTCTAGTGGGAACAGTAATCCTGGTCTATCTTTGACTCTAGTGGGAACAGTAATCCTGGTCTATCTTTGATTCTAGTGGGAACGGTGATCCTGGTCTATCTTTGACTCTAGTGGGAACGGTGATCCTGGTCTATCTTCGACTCTAGTGGGAACAGTGATCCTGGTCTATCTTCGACTCTAGTGGGAACAGTGATCCTGTTCTATCTTCGACTCTAGTGGGAACAGTGATCCTGGTCTATCTTTGACTCTAGTGGGAACAGTGATCGTCGTATATATTTGACACTTCCTAAACCCGCGAACTGTACGAGGTAATGCAGTGAATAGGACGACGTAAAATACAATATATATATATATATATACATCAATATTAGCTCATTATATATGGTGAATGTGACCCCATACATGATAAAACAGATTGCATAAAACAACTTCAGTTGATAAAATGAAAATAAATTTAATTTGTAACAAGATTCGTTGTTTGTTTGTTGCATCAAACAAAATGGAGACGTTGACACAGAGACACAGGTAAATCTTGACTGTAAAAAAGGAAGTCTAACTGCTGATGACACATGCAGTCGAAGACTACACAAAGGAGTTTTAAAAAACAGAAATGGAGACCAAACTTATTGAACGCCCCGTTAAATCAACACACGCCCACTACAGCACAGATGGTCTCGCCCTCGTCTAAGTTTGAGACAGGTGCATGACTCAGCCCCAACAGGCCGGATGTTCGTTTGTCCCGTACATAAGGCCAGCGGGATTCGCTAAACAGAATACTGCTATCATGCTAATATTTGTGTGCTCTGGTTTCATCCAGCTAATTAACGCGTTATGGGTCATCATCACCATCCTTCAGATCTCCAAGGAGCATTGACCTTTAACAAACTTTCTTCCTGCCCCACACCATCAGCTCAAGGTTTCTCCATGTCTTTCTTATTCCATGGGTTGCTAGCCCATGCACAACCACTTCTTAGTCGCCGTGTACGACATGCCTCACGACGCAGTATTCCGATTCTTTCTTGTATCTTGAGTTGTTAATGACCACTATAATAGGTCCAGCTATATGAGGTGGGGGGGACCAGTTCCATTTCTCGCTGCCTTTGCGTTCCCTACTCAAGAGTAGTGTCAAGTAACCATTTATAACTGGGTACACTGGAACGTTCTTCTTCTTTGATTCTTAGCCGCCGACTGTTAAATCAGTCAGTGGCCATCACGCCTGGTAGCGTCTTGTAGGGCAGCAACAAACTGTTTCCACGTTCTCGGTTCATTCTTATCATATCGGCTTCCACAGTTTTCCGCCAAGTTGTTTTTGGTCGGCCTCTCTTTCGCTTTCCTTCAGGGGTCCATGGCATTGCCGTACTTGTGATGGCATCAGAGTCTCTTCTGAAGACGTGGCCAACCCAACTCCAGCGTTTGCCAGCTATGATAGTGTGCATGTCCTCTTGGTTACTCCGAGTAAGCAGTTCTTTGTTTGTGATGGTATAAGACTGGAACGTGTTGTTTCCTTATTATGTTATAATGATCCTTAATGTTCATTTTCCTGTGAATTGTTTCTTTTCGGTTTCCGATATGTCTTAAATGATATGTAGGTCCGCCCGTGAGGGTTCTGTTTTAAAACGACTGTGTTGAGATATCCAGTAATGACCTTCTCGAAGCCTGTACTGTTCAGCCACACCCTCTGGCTGTAATTCGCCTATTGCCCACGTTCGTCGTTCACAGTTCCATATTATTTAACCTTTGATTATCATCTAAGCCCAGTGGCGGACCTCCATTTTTGGGGATCCTGAAACTTGAACTCTTGAGGGGCACCTTTTATTTATTTTTTTTAAATTGTAGGGCGGGTGGGAAAGAAACGTATTATAGAGAAACGTGGACTTGGCGGCCCTGAAGCTCAAGCTTCATTAGCTTCATAGGATGTCCGCCTCTGGCTAAGGTGCAGTATTCTTAAAAAACTATTGACACTTGTCTGAAACTCCTCTCTCTTGTTCTCTATGTCGTTCTCTTTCTATCTGGGTTTTGTTATTTCACCATTGCATCTTTATCACTTCCCGGCTTACCTCTTACACGGAGCATGTAACCGCCTCTGCAGGTGGCCTCTTGCGGGAAGCCTGCAAACAAAACCTTCATGTACTCTTACAGTGTCTTTGTCTTGTCGTTGATCCACCATCACTGAGCGTTAGCTCGTGGTGAGTTTGTACTCTTGCAATAGTGGTTTATCTTGCAATAGTGGTTTATCTTGCAATAGTGGTTTATCTACCAATTTGTTTTACCACAAGAGGTTGCCAGCCTCATGTTTTTCCCCATTAACCAGAGGCACATGGGCTTTCAGCCCTTCGGCCCAATGACATGTCATTGCGAGGCTGGGGAGCCTGTGGACTTTCCTTCCATCCACAGAGGGTTTATCTCAGGAGCCGTTCAGGTTATTCAGTCAAAATCCCTGTCGATGACACTTCTTTAAATGCGCACGCCCAGGCTTGAACCTTGAACACCTGATCGCCAGGGCGATGTGGTAACTAGTACACCAGCGCGGCTCCCCCCAGCCTCATATCTTAGGAAGTGATTGAGAAAGATGTAGCACTTCTTCTTTCTTCGTTCCCTCAGAAATGTAACTACACGGGATTGTTATCTGTTATTGTTTACTGTTACTGTATTTCTGGGTCGTACACAAGCACTGTATCGGCACATGATGAATTGCACAATATAGTGAAACATTATATAACAAGAACAGAAATTAATATACAAGGATCGGTGTTGGTGTGAGGGGAAAGGGAGTTGGGGTGGGGGGGGGGGGGCTGGTTTGTTGATGGAGGCAAATGATTGGTGGATTGGATGTCATCCCGGACACCCCTGGGCTTTCCCATCCTTGTTAACAACATGGTATTTGTGAGGTAATTTTTTTTTTGTTTTGTTCTGTTTATTTTTGTTTTTGAAAAGGGGAGGGCTCACACACATACATTCACATGATTTTACAGTTTTGATTTACTCTGGACTGATGGGAGTGGGAAGATGATATGGGAATATGATACCATATTTAGAAATCGGAAATCAAAATTATTATCTTGAATTTGCAAAACTATATATCATAATTATAAACCATTAATGGTTGAACGGGGTACAATTTCTTTACAACAAAAACATATGAAATAACTTTATTTATGTGGATTATCTGCTTTTTATGAACGCCAGTAGAGTAACCAAATCCGGTGTTTGATGAATATTATACACCGGATTAGATAACTCATCCGGTTTGTTATGAATACCATACACCGGATTAAAAACTCACCCAGTGTTTGTTGAATATCATACACCGCATTAGATAACTCATTCGGTGTTTGAAAGAAGATATTATGCAAGTACTTAATCAAACAAACGTTAAAAAAACCTCATAGGCGCAAAATTGATATAGGGAACCGAACACACACGGTATCACGGTAAACCTAGTAAAAGTTCTGCGTAACTTTGCAAACGATATTCGCGGTTCTATCTGTGAGAGTTTTTACCGTATTGATTAAACATCCGTTTATAAAATCACAAATCACAGAGCAGTGTTTCTCAAGCAGAACACTTGTTTGCCGCCGCGCCTATCAAAGTGTGCCGCAAAAATTTTGTAAATTTACTACATGAAGTATATTTTTAGTGATCATATAATATAAAACCGATCTTAAAGCTTGAATTAATTCAATAATAATTGAAGCTATTAACTGCTTTGAACCAAAATAGATGTACTTCAAAATTATTTTAAACAATTAAAAGAAAATAGAATTGAGAGTTTTCTTTATTCTAAAGTACCCACAAATTAGTGTATTTAATTTAGTATACATCACAAATTTTTTTTTTCTTCAGGTGTGGGATCAGATAGGTGTGCCGCAAATGTTTAGAAAATTGAAAAGTGTGCCGTGAACACAAAAAGGTTGAGAAACTGACCTTCTACTGATGTTCAGCCCTGGCATTTCCTGTCTGTTTGAAAAATTTTTCGGTGTATAGATTAAATAGGCAGGGGGACAGCACACAACCTTGTCTGACACCTCTTTTTATGTCTATGTTTAGTGAATAATTCCTTCCAGATCTTACTGTAGCAGTTTGCTCCCAATAAAGGCTACTGAGTATTCTTACGTCTTCTCCATCACTACGGTACCTATGTCTTCGAGGCATTCAATTATTGTCTCATGATGGACTCTGTCAAAAGCCTTCTTATAGTAAATGAAGCACATGTACTTACTATTTTGGCCCTCTGTATATTTTTCTGCTAATATTCTTAGGCACAATATTGCCTCTCTTGTTCCACTGTTCCGTCTAAACCCAAACTGTTCTTAACGGACTTCGCTGTCTACCTTACTTTTTATTCTTTCCTGTATGATTTTGAGCATATTTTCATTGCTATTAAAAGATTATAACCAATACTAGCGGCAACTCGTCAAAACATCCACGGAGGAAGAAATGGGAAAAAAAAATAATAAAACAACGTAGATTCCTTCCTTTTGTGAGCGCTACATAAAGTTAGAGCGTCCGATTGGCATAGGTGGTTAGAGCGCTGGCCTCTCGCGGTAAAGGTGCCTAGTTCGAAACACGGTAGCGCCACGCTTCAGTTTACCCAGCTGTAAATTGGTATATGACTCAGTTCTTGTTAAGGAAGGAAAAGGTAGTGAGGAAAGGAACTGATCACTCCGCCTCCCGATGATAGATCTAGTGTAGTGAAGTCTCTAACACTTTACTCCCCTACGGTAGAATCTGCTTTGAGGCTACTTATTTTTTTACATAAAGTTGAGCTAAGCATTATGGGAACAGTTTTTATACTAAGTTTCTTGATGAATTCCCTATAAAATTTAGATTAAATTATTTTTTTCGGGTCTGATTTACAAAAACAGATGTAATCAGTGGCGGTTTAAGGCATAGGCATCCTTGGCTTTTGCCTAGGGCATCGTGCTTTTACGGAGCCACGTGCACAAATGTATGCTTGTCGATACAACAGGAATTTATTTAAAAGGATCCAAGCACAACATAAAACCGCCACTGGTGATAATCGAAATATTTATTTAAATAAATGTAAAAAAATAAAAAAAATGTATGTATGTTTATTTCATTGCACCCTTCTTACCAAAGATAAGGATTAATGTATTAATCCATTTGACCACAATCCTCCACTTATTTTTCTTCCTTTTTTTGTAGTTCTTTATTGATTCTCAATAACAAAGTTGTTTACATAACAGATGAAAATATTCCACATAATGGAAATTACAATCTGTCATTAAAGTTATAAAGAAATGTAAATACAAGGATAAAGAAAATGCGCGTATACAAGTACCCACATGCACTTACACATATAGACTTACATACATGCATACACACATACGCCTACGCGCGATTAACATATGAAAAACTAAAATTATACTTTAATACAGTGTCATAAACAGGGCTTTTGAGCGAAGCCCAGAGCTGGAGCTCGGAGCAGTGGAGCAGCAGGTTTTTGCCCGCAGCTGGAGCACAGCTGGAGCATAGAGAATTTTGACTGCTCCACTGCTCCAGCTTCTTTTATCATTTTCAAACCAAAAAGAATGATATTATACTAACTGTATAGAAATTAAAAAGAATACCTAGTATGTTTGTATGTATATATATATATATATATATATATATATATATATATATATATATATATATATATATATATATATATATATATATATATATATGAACTTTAGTAAAGTGCTTGTATGACTATGTACACCATGATATCATCATACACTCCCTGCGTGTCGTAGATTTTCGATAGGTGATTAAGAACAATGTTAGGTCCCTTCTGAATAGAACTGACAAAGGTGATGACTCAGTGCGAGATAAGGTAAACAGATAGATTTCATTAGTGAGTTGGTGAAAAGGTAAAGTCTGTCCCTGGATTTGAGAAAACTTCTCTAGCCCAGCCTATCGGTTACGACTAAAAAATATTGATGTTCCGACAGTTCCCTTTCTATATATATATATAAAAATGCAAATGATGAAATGATAAAATATGTATTACAACTTACCTTTCTTGTCACCCGTGATAGAGGTTGCAAGTAACTTAACTGCCTCTTTCTTAATCGTATTAGGTAACCAGTGAAAAACATTTTTTGATTTTTCTTTTTCCCGATGTTCAATGATGAACGACAAATTTGGATTCGCCAATTCAAATTTCCTACCTTGCAAATTTTGATAGTATATAAATGACAGCTTTACATAAATTTTGTTAAATTTTGTTGATTTTGAAAAGGCTTTTGACAGCATACATAGGGACAGTTTATGGAAAATACTGAGGGCTTATGGAATTCCAAGCTGCATAGTGTCAATCATAAAAAAGCCTCTATGCCAACTTTACGTGTAGTGTTGGGCAGAGCAACCTAACCTTCGAGGTGAAGACAGGAGTACGACAGGGATGTCCCTTATCAACCACTCTTTTTTTAACAGTCATAGACTGGGTGATATCAGTAAGGAATCAGCAACTGGTACAGACAGATACCTTCACATACCTAGGAAGCATAGTAACACCAGACGGTGGGGCAGGCAAAGACATCAACATCAGGATGAATAAGGCAAGAACAGCCTTCTTTAGCCTAAATAACATCTGGAAGTCCTCCCAATACAGCACAAGCACAAAATTAAGATTATACCAGAGTTGCGTGCTTTCTGTGCTTCTCTATGGTGCGGAATGCTGGAGAGTCACAGAGAAGGAAATGTCAAAATTGTCCTCTTTTCACACAACATGCCTAAGATAAATTCACCGCATCTTTTGGCCGAATACCATCACCAACCAAGATCTGCTTACTCGTAGCAAGCAAGAGAACATGCACACCATCATAGTTGGCAGACGCTGGAGCTGGGTTGGTCATGTCCTCAGAAGAGACCCCGATGCCATCACAAGAACAGCTATGCTTTGGACCCCTGAAGGAAAGCGAAAGAGAAGCCGACCAAAAACAACTTGGCGGAGGACTGTGGAGGCTGAGATGCAAAGAATGAACCAGAGTTGGGGCACTGTACGAAGGATGGCCACCGACCGTGCAAAGTGGAATCAATTTGTTGTTGCCCTACAAGACGCCACTAGGCGTGATGGCCACTGACTGCTTTGACGGTCGGTGGTTAAGGATCGAAGAAGAAGAAGAATATATATATATATATTTACGTTATTCTATTTCTGAAAAAATGAACAGTATTAGCAAAAAACACAGTGTAAGAAATATACTAAGTGATTGACTTATGATTGGATTAAAAAAAGACAGATTAAATCCACTTCTCCGGGGAACGTTCACTTTGTTACTTTTATTTAGGATTTCTGTTTATGTCACATTAATTAGTCCAGGTAAAAAATTTAACAGTGCTCACAGTGTCAGTAGCTTGAGATTAGGAATGTCAGGTCGGTAACTTCTCTCAGTATAAAAATTCCTTGTCGCACCACAAATGGTCAAATGTCGGGAAATGTTAATGTTGGTGATGTCGCCACAAAGGGCTGAATGTAAAAGAAATTGGGAAAAAGAAATCTGGATCTATAGGCCCGGTTACAAAGTCACTCTTAATGTTCTTTGGGTTGGTACTCTGTCTCTTTCAGGGTGTAAACACGAAGCCAGACAGGTTCACCTTTGAAGACCCAGATAATAAGTAAAAATGTTATTTTGTATGGTTATTCTCAGATTTATATGGAAGCCGCTGGTAAGGTTTTGGGTTTAACCCAGTACTGAGTAAAGGAGAAAAAAAATACAAATACTTAACCATAATATAGTATTCTCAATCCTATCCTTAACCCGCGTAAAATATAATATATTTATCCACTTCGGTTATTTAACTTAAATAGAAAACTATAAGCTTGGAGCTTGTCTTATCGTTTAAAAACTCCCGTTAAATAAATTCTAGTCATTTACAAAATTAATCATCATAAATTAGAAATAAATATATATTTCGTCAGTACTCATAATGAACAGTGCATTTACTAGTCGATTAAATATCTTTTACTGGTTAAATCAGTTAGTTAGATTAACGGTACAGCCGGAACAATTTAGCTATAGATTATATTTAGTTCGCTAGTCAATTAGCACAAAAAAAGAAAAAAATCCTAGTGAAATAAAATGATGGACTTAGCCATTTAGTTTTAAATCACTCTACACAGAAAGATCTTAGTGAAATAAAATGACGGACTTAACAATTAAATCACTCAAACTTCTATTATAATATTTACCGCAAACACAGAAATTGAACTACTCCAAATCGAAAATACTAAGAAATCCACTATAACAATGGTCTAGAAAATCGAAGCTAGTAGGTTCTGGAAAAATCTGTGGGTACTGAATAATGAATTTTAAAAGCTGGAAAATATATATTAAATTTGCAGAACTTCGCTCAGACTTGTTACTTTTGACGCCTTCGCTCAGATTTCGGGCTTTTCTTCGATCGATCTGCAAATCAGAGGAAAAATTCACACTTTTACCGCTTGCAGACTCTGGCAATCGAGCGAGACCCGTCCTTTGATCTGACGATTCTCGCCGTGTTTAATAACCTTCCAAAGGAACGGATTCAGGGGGGTAACTGTGATTATCTACCCTTGGTTTCAGATTAAGTCCCCCTGACCAATGTCTACCGAAAAATACGTCTTTACTTCATTAGCTTATCTCCCCTTCTCTACAAATCCACCATTCCGTCCCCTCTCTACGCGTTCCGTTTACCTGTCTGATTGCAAACATTCCTCGTAGTTTATACGACATAGAGAAAAGAAAATGTGCGTGCCAAATTAAGAGTTAGACATATATAGAGAAGTGAAGGGGTCTGCGTTTAACAAATAGGTCTGTTGGTAAACATTCCTAATGCAAATAGAGAAAAGAAAATAACATAGGCGTGCTAAATTAAGAAAGAGACAGGTATCTGAGTGTAGGAGGGTTTTACGTTAACAAACCGTGCATGGCTCATAAGGAAGTCAGTTGGAAGAAAAATGTAGATATATGAAATCTATTTTCATAATATCCTCTGCCACACTGCTCTCAATGAAGGCTGGGGTCACCTCTGCTGTTGGGTCCTTATGAGGGAACCCGCACAAAGCAGTCACCATCTCTTGCAGTGGTGGTTTATGTGTCACGTTATTTTCAGCCATGAGTTGCAGCTTCATATGCCACTGTACACCCACAAGCAATTTATACCTGTAAAAAATGCAAATGATGAAATGATAAAATATATACTACAACTTACCCGAGTTTTCGGGTGAAAAAACAGACTTTATTCACAGTCGGACGTTCTAACTTTATGTATCGCTCACAAAAGGAAGAAACCTACTTTATTCACAGGAAAGGTCGGAATATTGTCGGGCAACTGACTTAAGAAAGTCTCTTCAGGTGATTTTTGTGTCTAACATATAGCACTTGAACTAGGATCCCAGAATTTAAGGCACAAAATGATTTCTCCGGGGTTACTCTCTTCTAATCATAGAATTCTCGTCCATTCTTTTGGCCTGTCCTATATTTGAGTCCTGATATTCTATGTTCCTGGAAGTCTAGGATTTCTCTTTGAAGAAATTTGAAGTCAATGAAGTAGGCTTACAAGGTGCTAAGTTATAAAGAATATTTTCGCTCACACACCCACATTACTTCGTGGACGAGAAGTCCAATCAACAGCAGCCTACTTGCTTCTTAAATGCTAAACCAATGGAAAATGACTTGTCTGTATTTGGTAGGGGTTCATCTCCCATCCGTATCTCTCATGTAGAATATTCTACATGACACATAAAATATTGTTTTCAAACTTCATTACCTTATAAGGTTCTTGCTACTTCCGTGGGTATTTATCATGTTTACAACTCACTACTTTGTAGATCTATTACTGATAATCTTCTCCAAGATGTAACTTTCACGTAATTATTGATCACAACAAGGTCTGGATGGAAGCGATTATGTACCTTTCCGTGATCCGAAAATCACATTTGTTATCTTACTGTCCGTGTCTAATCTTTACCACGATTGTCATCGACTGTGTTTTTTGACACTGCATATTTGATAACTGTCGCCTTATCTCCAACAAAACTTCTGTCCATCCATATTGGGCGACTGCGAACAACCTGTTTGTGTATCTTCCCAGACAAGAAGTCTGGACTAACAATAGGGATGTCGTTCAGTGTTGACTTTTACTCCGTCTGGAGCCGCGATAAAGAAAAGTCTATGTAGCAACTTCGTTTTGCACAAACAAGGTCAATGTTGTGTCAAAACAGGTCAAGCGATCAAGGTAATTAGTAAGGGAGTAAATAATTAGAAAAAAATGTGATGAGAAGACCTCTGAACTATGAAAGCGTAAACAATAAATATTGAGAGAAGGTAGCACGTAAGAGGAGCGGTATATAATAATACCGCAGTGGAGAGAAAGACCAGAAAAAAAGAAGGAACGTATTTCGTGACAATTGGGAACTGGCTGAATGGTTGCCTGTTCTACTTGTATGAGTGGCAATGGTTCTGCAGTTTTTTCCTTGACGACAATTTTGATAAAAGTTGCCGTCTGGGCTTTTTTCTTGGGTCACTGATTTACCCAGTGAGTGTCAAGTCCGCATATTGTGCATGGCGTGCGTTGACCCGGGATCGTGACAAATATTTTCATGTTTCTTTCTTCTTGGCCTTACATCTGAAATTTAATATTTATATAGTGTGGAATGTTTCTGGAAGATTTATAGTGGAAAGTCCATTTGTCTGCGGAATTCTGGAGCCTTTCTTGTCGCCCGTGATAGAGGTTGCAAGTAACTTAACTGCCTCTTTCTTAATCGTATTAGGTAACCAGTGAAAAACATTTTTTGATTTTTCTTTTTCCCGATGTTCAATGATGACCGACAAATTTGGATTCGCCCATTCAAATTTCCTACCTTGCAAATTTTGATAGTATGTGATGTGCGCAGACGTGGTTAATGTTGCAATACATTTCAAAAGATTGGCAAAGCGATTTAAGGTTGCAATGCCGTTCGGTCTGACTCCTGCAGGCCTAGTCAAAATACTTGAAATCAGTGAATATCAGCCTGTGGACTAGAGTCGTCAAAACTAATCCCTGATCTGTGAAACGAACCGACTTCTAAAGATTCGTCCATGTTTAATGCAATTTCTCTTCTTTTTTTTTTTTTTAAACAACTTTATTCACATTCCGTGGAAATTTACAAATTTACAAAGACATGTGCATTGAAACATTCACAATAATAGGTAACAAATACACGTATAACACCACTCCTTCCCATACACATTTATACTTGCACCTATATGTTTTACTTTTTCAATTTGTCTTGATGAAATAGCATAATTAAATTGCTATCGAATAATGTTAAAGACATTAGGATTATTTCCAGTTTGTACAATTTTTTGTTTTGGCAGTAGAAAATATTGCACACATCACACACACATACACACACACTTACAAGCCCAGAAAACGTTTTTTTTTACTGCTACTATTTACATTCACACATACACACACATACACACACTCACACGCCCACAAAACGTTTTCTACTGCTACTATTCACACACATACACACAACACACACACTCACACACACATACACACACACTCACACGCTCACAAAACGTTTTTTTACTGCTACTATTTACACACATATACAGACACACACTCACACTGCTACTATTTACGATTTTCAGTGCTGGCATGGGTATCTTGGTAGTCATCTTGGTTTTAGTTGTTGTTTAAAGTTAACAACAACAACAGCAAATACTACAACAACAACAGATCGCGGACCGTCAAAGTCTCATAAAAACCGTTGCTCGTAAATCTACAGGGGTGTCAAAGATCTCCTAGATTTAGAATCTGGCGCGAAAGGCCAAGGTCAGGACATATTCACGGAGAAATCTGAGTGAACATAACATATTCTTAGTGGCATAAAGGGAGGACCCTCTTAGTCCTTTACTTGGGAGAAGACAGGAAAGTTTTGAAATGAAAGACTAAAACAGGCTCACCAAAAGCCAAGATAGAAAGGAAGCGAGAGGATAGGGGAGAGAGAGAGAGAGAAAGAGAGAGAGAGAGAGAGAGGGGGGGGGAAGGTTAGGACCCTTTAAAAAAAAATAAAAACATTATTCCTCATATTCACATTCGAAAATCTGATAAACATAGACAACTGATCAAAGAAATAAAAGTATTATTTACTTTACTTATGTTTGAATATCGCCCTTATGATAGCCTGTTCAACCAGTTGGTTATAATTAGGGTAGATTTTGCGATTTCTGTCTTAAAAGCTAAGTCGATGTTAGCCTTGAAAGGTCTAGTCCTGAAAAGGACCCTTTGCAACTTGTCGTAGATTTTATTGAGATAGGTTGAAGATGTTTAAGGTCCCGTCTGAGCAGAGGTGATAATGGTAAACTATGTGAGAATAAGGGGTAAGAAATAGCTTTTTTTTCACAAGGGGTGAGAGTGTAAGAGAAAGGACAGTCTCTGGATTGAGTAATTGCTCTAATCCCAGCCTATCTCACGACAATATTTAACTAGACTCCCTGTCTCTCCTGGTACATATATATATACGAGTTACACTCCACTTACATATACAAAATTCTGTGACATAATACGTACAGACGTGAACCAAGCTATGGATAACATATACTGGGCAGGGGTTTGACCAACACGATAACTTAGGTTTTATTATGTTTATTATCTTAAAGAAATCACATACAACAATATTATCTATCAGAAGGTATAGTTTACAGACATAAAAAATGCAAGAAAATGTATTAACCCAATAGGCTCTCCTCTACTGTAAAGGAATCCCAAAGTAGATCCTGACAGAGGTAATTAACCCAAAAGATTACAGTTAATAATAATATATATATATAGGGATAGACGATAAAGTAAAAGAACCAAGTCTCTAGTTAATCTATCCTGAAACAAAGAAGACAAGAAAATGATATAACAGTATTTGCGAACCCGAAAAGACTGAAGTGAGTATAATGATTATACAAAAATATGAAATATTCATTTCTCTTTCTTACAGTCTGTCAGTCTGTGGCCACAAGTAATCAGCAATCACACTTACCTACTACTCTTTAACACATCTGTGTATCTTTGACATATTTCAGGGTGGTGCTATCCAAGGGACCCCAGTTCCTCCAAGAATGATTAATTTTTCCTAATGGGGAACGTCCGCTTAAATAATGCTAATATTATGTGTCAAAAAGTTCACGTCAGGTAGGGCAGGTAAATATATATATTGCGATCAAAAATTGTTCACCATGGGCAGCACACAGATGTCCGATATTTTAGGAAAATGTCTGGTGGGTACACTGTTAGAAAACCAATAAGGATAAGCAAAGGATCTCCTATCTGTTTTTATCTCTCACTCTGGGGTTTGGGTGCCGGTTATGGACCCAAATATTCTTTTGTTCTGGATAAACCCACTTGAGAAAAGAAAAAAAACTACGATAGTCAATATTCTGGAAAAAATGTTTATATATAGATATTTGGCCACCACAGGCGGATCAGATTTGCTGTGAACAATCTGGGTAATTTCTTGTCCAGTTCTGATTTTTTATATTCTTTAAAATGTTTATATGTGGGGACTTTCTCTCTGTAAGAAAAACCACAAGAGAACCGCACAGGTCCAAATCTAGGACCCAATAATATTTTAAGAATGTTTCTGGAGCTATTCAGACCGCTAGATCGCAGGGTTGATCGCCTAGATGTAGAAAAAACAAACATTTTAACAATGATATCATTATTATATTCTACACTCGTTAGGTAAGACCTCTAGATCACTCCGGTATTAAATTATATTTAAAACCCACCCACACTTTAGTAATTCACCACATTACGCATGATGAATACAAGTATATTTATCTCTAATTATCAGCAGCCTAGCGTATATTAATTAATTTAAAGCGTCTATTCCTGGGGGAATAGCAAGAAATTACTTTTACTTTTCAAAGGTGGACCTATTTACTTTGCTTATTCAATAAACATAGAAATCCCAGTGAGAACATTAACACGTTAAGACACTCAAAATTCTAATATATATAGATTACCGCCACACAAGGAAAAATTGACACTCTCCACGAAATCTAAAAGGAATTATCTTTATATAAAACTCCAAGATTCGCGCTAGAAGATATCACCAATTCCTGGGGCCAGACTGATAAAGAGTTTTTCTAAAACTGCGTTAATATACTGAATCGGCCCATGTTCCAATGACTGGCAAACGCACCTGCGAAATCTTCGTCCATTCTATTATCAGGTGTTAAACAGAGGTTTCAAACATCGGCTTGACATCGCAACCTGATCTCTGGTGGTCTGCCTCTCTGTGGGAATGTCAGTAAGAGATACCGAAATAGTTTTATTTTAATCGCCCTCGAGAGAAGACAACTTATGGCATACCAAACCAGCAATCGTGGGAATGACTCGAGTTGTTTAGTTGTAAGAGAGAAAAGGGGGACTGAAGGATTAAAGAAAGAGAGGTCCGATTTTCATACGTCACACAACTGCTGTCTGACGTCGTTTGTCCATTCATTATATGGTGGCCTTTTCATTCCACGTGTGTACTTGCTTTGCTCTGTCTGTGCTTATTTGTGTTGTTTCCCTGTTGTGTCGTCTCTCCTATCTCCATATGTTGTAGGATTTTGTAGATGATTGTCGGCAGAAGGTCCTCTAGTATTTCCTTCAGCGATTGTTCGCTTTGCTGCTGATTGTATGTGTTTGTTGTTTTGTTTGCAATGTCAGTGATGACCTGTCTTTTACTTCGGTTCTTTCAAGGATCTTTTCAGTTCCGGATTTTAATTCTGCCAACTTTGAAATGTCGTCTTGTATTGCAGTCTTTTTTTTTTTTTTTTTTTGGTTCGGCTTTTGCCTTCTTCTGGCGGGCCGCGTTCCTTTCAACATATTTGGTTATATCAGAGCGCATTTACCATCCAAAAAAAAGTCAACTCTGTAGACTGATAAGCCGATCAGCGTTGAAAGATACTAAGTCCTGAAAATGACTAACATTATCTATCTGCTAACATAAAGCCCTAAAAATGACTCGCCAGCTACGCCAACGCTCAAGCTTTGCCCAGTATTCATTAAATTGCAGTCTTTTTTTTTTTTTTTTTTGCCTTCTCCTGGCGAGGCGCGTTGCTTTCAACCTATTTGGTTAAATCATCCAAAAAAAAAAAAAAAAGTCAACTCAGCTGACTGCTACCCCGATCAGCGTTGATAGATACAAAGTCCTGAAAAGAACCAGCATTATTTATCTGATAGCTTAAAGCCCTAAAATGGACTCCGCCAGCTACGGCAAGGCCCGAGCGAGTAATCAATGGTTGCTTTTTTATTGCAGTCTTTTTTTTTTTAAAATAGGTGTTTGCTACTTTTCTTTGTAGCACGCCCCTTTCAACCATCTACCATATACATGGAGCTGTTGGTTATATCAGGACGTGTTTCATTTATTGTAATATGCTTTTGTTACTATTTATTTTATACTATGTTATCTCTAGTAGGGTTTTTTTTTTAAATTTTGTATTTATAGTTCAATGTTGTTTTATTAACCCAAATATGATATTGTCTTAACTGATATGTTTTTATGTTTCACTGGAGGGTTTTTGGTCAATCCGTATTTATCTGGGGGGAGTCTTTCACCAATGTAGATTACTGGCTCGCATCCTTATTTATTTATTTTTTATATGCTAGCTTTTGTTTTGGTAATAAAGTGTTTTATTAACTTTTGTATTTATGATGGGGTCTTAGTGCCCATGAGATTTTCTACACTCATTTCTACCTTGTGGTTACTACAGTATGTCTTAATGTTTTGCCTCTGCTGGTCATATTTTTTGTAGTCCACCAGAAAGTGTCTAATTTTGTTTGGTTTTTGACACTCTTCGCACGTGGGTTCCTCTATCATGAAATATCCAGTTCCAAGCTTGAGCCTCAACAATTTTTTTATTAATTGGTATTTTTAGTTCATCTTTTATTTGACATTTTTTGCTTGGTTTTTTCTCTCAGGATTTTATATGAGTTTCTTGCTTTTTTACTTTGATCCCATGCTGTTATCTACTCTTTAGTTATTGCTTGAGCAATTAAGCTCTTAATTTCAAACTTCCCTAAGCCTACTTCAATTTTGTTATAGCTAGTTCTTCCCTCTTTGGCTTCTTTGTCTGCAAGCTCATTTCCTGCTATCCCCACATGTGATGGTATCCATAATGCAGTCTTTTTTTTTTTTTTGGTCGGTGTTTGCCTGTTTCTGGCGAGGCGCGTTCCTTTCAACCTAGGTGGTTATATCAGAGCGCATTTACCATCCAAAAAAAGTCAACTCTGTTGACTGCTAACCCGATCAGCGTTGATAGATACTAAGTCCCGAAAAAGACCAACATTATCTATCTGCTAGCATAAAGCCCTAAATAAGGACTCGGCAGCATCGCCAACGCCCGAGCTGATGCTTAGTGTATACACAGACTGATTTAATAATGCAGTCTTGTTTTCGTTGGTTCGTTCGTTTGTCTGCTATGTTGCTGTTATACCCTGTTCAACCTGAAAGTTGGTTATAATTGGGGTATATTGTGCGTTTAGTTTCTTCGGTGCTAGCCGGTTGTTAGTCCTGAAAAGGACTGGTCCTAAAAAGGACCACTAGCTGACTGTCTGGATATCTCTTCGTTGCTTGTCTGTTTATGGTGTCGTGGCGTGCTCATGGTGTTCATTTCCTGCCTTACGGGTTACAAACGGTTATATTGGGGTATATAGGGTGTTAACGTCTTCGCTGGTATCACGTTCCTAGTCCTTGAGATGACTGCTCCTGAAAAGGACCATTAGCTGCCTGTTCGGTCTCTACTCGTTGTTGTCTGTTTCGGCTGTGTGTTGTCCATGACTGTTTTTATTATATTTGGTAAGAAGTCCTTTAGGGTTTCGATGATTATTTTGTTTTCCGCTTCTTTTCTTCTTTCTTGATTGCTTTTTGGAAGGCGTTCCTTTACGATTTCGGTTATTATTTTGTCTTTAGTTTCTGTGCTGCTTTCTCTTCTTTTATTGCTTTTTGTTATGATATCCTCTACGATCCTTCTCTCTGTTTCAATTCTTTTGAGGATTTCTTCGTTCTCTTCCTTCAGCTCTGCGAGTTTGGCGATGTCGACTTCTATCTCGTATTTGATGGATTTCATGTCCTGTAAAATTGCCTGGGCGCTCTTTATGGCTCCTATTGTTTCGTCTCTTATGGCATCTGAGTCTTCGTTGTGTTGCTTTTTCGCCTCGACTTTGAGTTGTTGTTTTATGTCTCGCACCTCTGTGGTTAGTTTTATCAGCTGGGCTCTTGTGTGCTGTTCCTGTTTAACAGTGCCGCCTGAAGCCACTCGGTTTCTTGCTTCTCTGAAGGAAATGTTTTTGGTTACAGATTCCTTCAGTATGGTCTTTGTCTCATAGAAGATCGGACAGCCACGGTATCTTGCCCCGTGGTTCCCGAGACAGTTTGCGCAGGTTCTGGTGGAATTGCGCACTTTATAGTTGTTATCCTTTTTCGCCTGAGGACATTCATTGTATGAGTGACTTCCCGCACAGTACCGACAAACTGTCTCTCTCTTGCATGTTTTCTTAGTATGTGAAAATTGCTGGCAGTTTGAGCACTGCATAACAGGAGGGATGTACTCTTCTGTTTTTCTACATCTGTCGTCCAGGTTTAGTTGACTTGGTCTTGAAGTCCCTTCAATAGTTAGGATAACTAGGTTTGTGTCCTTCTTGTCCCATGTCTTCAGTCTTTCCACCTGTGTTATTTTGATATTCTTGTTTTCCGTTTGCAGGCGGCTGTGGACTTCTTGTGTCGATCGATTGTTGTCGACCCCTCTTACAACTATCTTTTTGGTCTTCTTGAAGATCTCCACAGTAGCTTTAATCTGGTGGGGCAGCTGGACTTCTTTGTGTCCGGACTCTAGTTCGATCATCAGTTGGTTTGTCTTCTCCGTGTAATTTAGAGCTATTATAACTCCGTTGTCGTGTCTTGAAACTTTAGAAATACTTCTCCTGCCCGTTATTGCCTCAAGGATACCGATCACTTTATCGTCGGGTAAGGCTCTGAGCGAGGCCTCACTTCCCGACGTCTGAGTGATCTTAATGATCCTCTCCTGTAGTGCCACGTGAGAAACGGTATTCTTTTGCTTTCGAAGTTGGCACGTTCCGACATCTGTCTCAGTTTGAGTGTGTGGTCTGCGGGACAGATTCACATTCTGGCTGGTTGTCTGCCTCTGATCTCGTTTTACCGAAGTTGCCTGGTCGCTGCATGATGGAGGTTCGACTATGACATCTTGTTTTGGTGGTGGTTTTACTTGGACGGGCTTCAAAGCATTAGTATCTTCTGTCTTCGAATTTTTGTGGCCGTGTTTTGCAGCTGTTGTGTGGTCACTGCACACTGGAGCCGCCGCCTCGACATCTTGTTTTATCGGTGATGTTTCTTTGCCAGGCTTCGGAGACTGGTTGTCCTCTGCCTTTGAAGCTTTGGGTTTCTCATCGGTCGTTTTAATGGTTGCGTTGTTCGTCTTCTGGGAAGGACCGGCCCCGACGCTAGTAGTTGGAGTAATCGTGCTCTCCGCTGACTCTCCTTGTTCTTTGCAGATTCTTGTTTGCTGACAAGTGTTTGAGGGCTTCTATAGATTTTCCTCTTTTTCGCTTGTGACTTGGTACGAACCATTTTTTTTTTAAACCATTTTTTTAATTTAATAATTTTATTTATTTACTTATTATTATTATCTCATCTCATAATCGGAACCTCTTCTACCCCGTGAAACGAGGTGTAGAGGGGACCCAAGTGCACAAGGCCCAAGGGCGGGACATGTAATCCAAGTGACTTGGCAAACAGGTGATTAGCCTATTGTGCCCGAACTTGCCCTCATGTGTACTCATATTCGCTATAAAACCTTCGAACCATCGAGACGTCATTCCAGCCAAAATGGACAGAGCCTCATATATTCGAAGGTTTCGAGGGATGTCCTTCCTCATCTGCAAAAAGGCATTTATAGAGGAACTCTCAGGACCCGCAGGTCTGAGGAAAGGAGCAAAATCTGAGACAGGCACAGCAGTCTTTGGTACTGGGAGGTCTCCACTCAGAGTGGTCTACCACACACAGTCAGTAAAGACAAAGGTCGCCTG
Organism: Oreohelix idahoensis; assembly: GCA_024509875.1. Taxonomy (NCBI): domain Eukaryota; kingdom Metazoa; phylum Mollusca; class Gastropoda; order Stylommatophora; family Oreohelicidae; genus Oreohelix; species Oreohelix idahoensis. The sequence goes on from JAMPIV010014555.1 coordinate 50,977, forward strand.
CGTTCTTCTTCTTATTATTATTATTATTTTTTTAATTTGTTTATTTTATTTAAATAAAAAATTTTTTTTAAATTATTTTTTTCCTTTATTATTTTTTATTTTTATTTATTTATTTAATTATTTTTTATTTATTTATTTGTTTTAAATTTGTTTTAAATTTATTTATTATTATTATTTATTTATTTATATTTTATTTATTTATTTATTTTATTTATTATTTATTGATTTCTTTTTCCTCACTCTTTTCCAGTCCTTGTTTTCATTATTTCTTATTTTTAATATACTATCAACTTCCTCTTTCCGGTTTAGTGGCAGCCATCTTGCTTCCCATGTGACTGGACTTAATATTAAGGGAGTTTTTTTTCTCTTATTTTTATAGTTTCATGTTCTCTACTTAATTCTCATTTTCTTTCCCTCCTGTCTCTTGTTTGTCTGTCCCTGACGAAGGCCTTGTGGCCGCAACGTAGGTTTTTCTTGTCCTTCTCCTTGTAAGACGTATTACTATTTGTGTGGGTGTGTGTGTTTTTTTTTTGTTTTTTTTCAACTGTTCGTTTTACTATAGTGATATCTTTTTTTTTTTTTTTTCCTCGCTTGAGGTCGCATATTTTTTCCTCGCATGAGGTCGCATTAGTACCCGCCCAAACCCGGCCCCGGTCAAGACCACATGTCCCAACACAAGAAGACCCAATGACAAACTGTGTCACTGTAGTGATCTTCTGTGTTCTCACACAAGAGTTTTTTTTTTTTTTTTTTTTTCCTCGCTTGAGGTCGCATTTTTTTTCCTCGCATGAGGTCGCATTGTCCCCGCCCAAACCCGGCTCTGGTCAAGACCACATGTCCCAACACAAGAATAATAATAATAATAATAATAATAAATTCTTTAAGCGCCAAACACGGCGCATAAGGCAGAAACCAGTGCTCTCCAGGTTGTTCGTTGTGACGCCACTCCTCTTAGCTCTTGCACATTATTTAGGCCCAACGTTCTTCCTTCTCTTATTATTGTTCTTCTGAGTGTTTCTTTTGGTCTTCCTTTTTTCCGCTTACCCTCAGGAACCCAAGTGAGCGCCTGTAGTGGTATTCTGTTGTTTGCATTCGTAGGACATGACCGATATATGACCATCGTCTTTTCCTTATATAGTCGGAGACATATTTCTGCCTAGAGTCTTCTCTTATTTGTCGATTAGTTTTGAATTCTTTCCAACTGATGTTCATGAGTTTTCTAAGACATTTGTTCTCGAATGTATTCAGCTTGTTCTCCAATGATTTTGTTATTTTCCAACTCTCACAGCCGTATGTTAACACTGAGATAACATTTGAATTAAACAGACGAAGCTTGGTATGTATATTCAATGATCGTAATTTCCAAATGTTAGATAATCTATTGAAGGCGCTAGCTGCCAAAGCAATTCTAGTATGCATTTCTCTTGTTGTGTCACCATCCTGAGTCATTTTACTGCCTAAATAATTGAAACTTTCAACTTTCTGTAACACAAGAAGACCCAGTGACAAAATGTGTCACCTAGTGATCTTCTGTGTTCTCACACAAAGGACCTAATGACACATGAATGTCACTGTACCGGTCCCTGTGTCTAGACACATGATCCTAGCCAAAGGCCAGATATTAGGCCGTGGGGTTTTTACAGCATTATTCATGCTGAGTACTATAGTGATATCTTCCCGTGATGGGTATCGGAGATCTGATAATGATAATGCAATCATACTGACAACGATAAATCTTAATACTTGCCGGCATTAAGCATTTATGTCCTTTAAAATGATATTAATGCATGGAAAGAAACATAGGGATAATCTGAAAAGTCTTTTTATTATAATAAACCAAAAGACCAAATATATAATGCTATTATGCTGTTAAATATTATCTTTGTACCTGTTTATTTGCAAATAATTTAAAAATTTTATTCTAAGTTTAATTGTACACATTTGCTAATATTATTGTCCTTGCTTTTTAAAAATCTGAATTATGTCCCATTTAAAACTAACCTACAATATCATCCATCAGAGGATGTTCAGTCTTAATAGCTTGAATACCTTCACGTGTTGGCATAGAGGGAAATAAACAGGAGGATAAAGAAACCATGAAAGGTAGATCTGATGAAAATCTAATAAATGTAGGGATGAGTAAATCAGAATTACTTACTTACTTAGTCGTTCCCCTTCTACCGTGAGGTGTAGAGGTTTGGAAGAGAGAGCGCCAGACTATCCTATCGGCTGTCTTCCTCCTGGCCTGGTTCCATTCTAGTCCTCGGTCCTTCAAAGATTGTCTAATGTTGTCCTCCCAGCGGACTCTGGGTCGTTCTGGGGGTCTGGATCCCTGGCTCTTTGTTTCCCATGCTTGTCGTGGTAGCCGATCTTCTCCCATTCTGCAGACATGGCCAAACCATCTTAGTTGGGACTGTAAATCAGAATTACTTACTTACTTACTTAGTCGTTCCCCTTCTGCCGTGAGGTGTAGAGGTTTGGAAGAGAGAGCGCCAGACCATTCTATCAGCTGTCTAAATCAGAATTTATAAGCTTAATTAAAGAAATAATAACAGATGAATTGAAAGTAGAGTGGGATGAAAATCTGAAACGAAGATATGCAAGGCTCCAACAAGGAAATATCATATATTGAAAAGTCCCATTAATAAGAAACTTCTCAGACTACAGCTGGGCTATTTCATAATAGAAGAACTTTACTGTGCATGATGTCTTCCAGACAATAATATAGAACATTTCTTGTTAACATGTAAGAGGTATGAACAAATGAAAATCCCAGTATTAGATTATTTGCAAGCTTCAAATTTACCAATCAATATAGAGGATGACAGACATAGGGAACTGCATAATTTAGTCAAACAGTATTTAACAAGAAACGTTCATATATACAGTAACTGGGAAAGTGAAGGTCTGATGATGTTCTTACAATACATATGACTTGTGGCAAGTGAAAGTCTGATGATGTTCTTACAATACATATGACTTGTGGCAAGTGAAAGTCTGATGATGTTCTTACAATACATATGACTTGTGGCAAGTGAAAGTCTGATGATGTTCTTACAATACATATGACTTGTGGCAAGTGAAAGTCTGATGATGTTCTTACAATACATATGACTTGTGGCAAGTGAAAGCCTGATGATGTTCTTACAATACATATGACTTGTGGCAAGTGAAAGTCTGATGATGTTCTTACAATACATATGACTTATGGCAAGTGAAAGTCTGATGATGTTCTTACAATACATATGACTTATGGCAAGTGAAAGTCAATTAAATACATAACTGGAAACACCAGGCCTTTATACCCCTTCCCCTGAATATTATTTTTATTTGGTGTCTTTATTTGGTTTTGTTTTGTTTATCTCGTTTTTGTTTGTTTGTTTCTTTTGTTTTTAACATTCAAGAAAAGTTGGTAATTTTGATTTGAAATATTTACAATTCACTGGCTTCCTAGCTCAGTGGTTCATGGTTCGACCCCCAGTTGAGGTGGGATTTTTTAGACCGCAGACGTCTCAGGGTTCGGCCCAGCCTCATGAATTGGATACCAGAGCAACTCTGGGAAGGTTAAGGTGGCCAGCGTGATGCTGACCACATTACCCCTAGGGCGCCGTATGGTCAAGAAAATATGGGCCAAACACCATATTCTCAATATGCCTCAATGGGCGTGCAAGGGGATCCTTTACCTCTTTACCTTTATATTTACAATGATTCGACAGATATGATGTCACTTTCCCGTCTCGGCAGTTAGTCATCTTATCTGGAATGTAAAACACTATATATAATAATTGTGACAGAATGGAGCGGCCCCTATCGATCTTTGTTTCACTCCAGCAGTATCGGTACATTTGTGGTACTGATTTTTATTATTTGCTCTCAATTGTCGCACTTTTCTTTCTTTCTTTCTTCGTTATTTTTCTGCTAAGTAGCAGATATTTGAGTATTGTCGAATTGCTTGACACTCCCTGTAGGTGATAATAATCACGTCTGCATGACGCTACCCAGATTTGCTGAGATAATTACTCGCAGTCGCAAGGGAGTGGCACAGCTTGGCTAAGATTAGCACAAGATCTCGTGTACCGGCGGAAACATATGACATAAGCGTTTCCTGTCCTACTTGTTATGACAATAGTACTTTCTGATAAAGTAATGATGGTTACATTTTGAACACGCTGTTATATGAGTTTACCGATCTGTCTGTAAGTTTGTACACAAGGGCATCAGATATATTATTACCAAATATGGGAGAATTGACTTCCCGATGTCGGAATATTTTGAGATTACCCCATAACCCGCCTGTTTGAATATGATTGGAGTTTTTGATAGCTCATAACAAACGAAGGAGTGGGAAGGCAAAGAATATAATCTGACCATTTTCTCAAGCTATTTCACTTGAGAAATCGCTCGCAAAGACACCAAACTGCTACAGTGAAGAATTAGAATTATAATTCCTTCTTAAAATACCGGACACCTTTTATTGGAGTATTTATCAGGACTTAAAATGTAGCCCCATGAAATCTCTAACATTTTAAATAAGGAAACCGGGACTGAGGAAACTGAAGGACCACACACGAAGTCAGAGAGGGAACTTATTAAATTAACGAAACTCCAGGCGCGTGTAAGAGGCCGATTCAAGTCTCTTTTATTCACCTGAGCAAAACAGTCTGTGAGTCAGGATTGGCATAAGTTGTGATTTACATTTTATATTTATTACTAACATGTGAACTAACACACACACACACACACACACACACATATATATATATATATATATATATATATATATATATATATATATATATATATATATATATATAAATATATATATATATATATATATATATATATATATATATATATATATATATACATATACATAGACTATATATATATATATATATATATATATATATATATATATATATATATATATATATATATATATATATATATATATATATATATATTTATATTTATATTTATATATATATATTTATATATTTATATTTATATATTTATATTTTTATATATATATATTACCATGTGAATTTTAATATGTGAAACTCGCTAGTGGATGTCAAAGTCATTTGAGGCTGGCAACCTCAGCGTATAGAATGATGATTCATGAACCACCACTGCACGGGCTGGTGATTGCTTTATTGATACGAGGGCGTTCAGAAAGTAATGCACCACATCGTTTTTCTCAGGAGCTGTTTATTTAAAAAGCATGAAATTTATACACAATATACATGGATATGTCATGTAAATATGGTATTATTCAACATAATCCCCATCAACTTGTACGGCTTTATGCCAGCGCGAAACAAGTGCATGTATTCCTAGCCCGTACCAGATTTTGTCTTGATCATGTAACCATTTCTTCGCTGCATGAATAACTTCTTCATCATCTTCAAACCTTGTCCCACGGAGTGCATCTTTAAGTGGACCAAATAGATGAAAATCAGAGGGTGCCAAATCGGGACTATAGGGTGGATGGGGTCGTACAGTCCAACCCAATTTGGTGATTGCTTCCCGTGTTGCCAGACTTGTGTGAGGTCGCGCATTGTCGTGAAGGAGAAGCAGGTCTGCTGGATTCTTGTGCGGCCGAACTCTGCGAAAACGTTGATTGAGTTTTTTCAATCTCTTAATGTAAGCTTGCGAATTGATTGTATCTCCTCTTGGCATAACGTCCACAAGAATCATACCTTCAATGTCCCAAAAGACAGTGATCATGACCTTTCCAGCTGAAGGAATTGTCTTGAATTTCTTTCTTCGTGGTGATTGCGGATGATGCCACTCCATTGACTGTCTTGTTGTCTCAGGTTAAAAATGATGTGCCCAGGTTTCGTCATCTGTAACAATCTTAGCCAAAAAGTTCTCTCCATCAGCATTGAAACGCTCCAACAATTCAGAAGAAATTGCTTTCCTTTGCAATCGGTGGTCATTTGTGAGACTTCGAGGAACCCATCTTGCGCAAACATTAGAAAATCCGAGAGTTTTTATAACTGCATTTGCACTACCAATGCTGACTGACAGCTGTAAGGCCAATTGTTGAGTAGTGATTCGCCTATCAGTAAGAATAATGCCCTCAGCGCATTTCAACATTTCTGCGTTGGTGGCTGTGGCAGGACGTCCACAGCGCGGCCGATCAAGCAGCTCCGTATCTCCACTTCCTGATTCTTTGATTCTCTGAACCCAGCGACTGACTGTACTCCTGTCGACTGCAAAACTTCCATACACATTACATAGACGCTTGTGAATGTTCACAACAGTTTCCTTCTCTGCAACGAGAAATTCTATCACAATTCGCTGTTTATAACGCAAGTTGCTAACACGCTCCATTTCAACGATTTAGGGCAGCCGTATTATTTGGCCGGTTGCGGTGCAATTTAATGCACACAATTGGCACATGCCATATTTGAAGTGTGCAAAATTTCATGCGTCTATCTTCATTATTAGCTGAGAAAAACGATGTGGTGCATTACTTTCTGAACGCCCCTCGTAGTTTCGTAAAGAGAACTAAAAGCATAAAGTAGTTCCAGGTTCCTTTAGGAGCAGGGAGAGAAAGATAAAAGAAATGATCTACATTCTAATACTTACATTTTCAAACCGGTGTAAATGTCACTATAAAAATAGTCACTTTAAAATTAATGTAAGTTTTCAAGATTTAAACCAGTGTAAATGACTATGTGAAAATTTTTAATTTAAAGTAATGGAAGATTCAAACTTTTCAATCAGTGTAAAACATAAATGAAAACTTATTCAATTTATATTGTGAACACTTTTCAATCAGAGGAGATGTATATGTAAACAGACTCTAGCTGTATTATTAACCTATTCATTTAAATATAAAGTAACTATGAAAGCTATCCTATTTAAATGTAAAGAAAGTTTTATCCGGAGGGATTAAATTTAATTCTCATCCAGAGAAAAGTCTGAGTAATTGGGATGGTGGTATGGGAAGATAGGAACCCATAACTATGGGGTGGAAAACGCCATACTCAGAAGAGCGTTTCGTTCTATTCTTTTACCATTGTTATTGGTGGTACCAGCAGAACGTACTATCTCTGGAACAAGAAGGGAACCGTGGCCTAAGCTTTAAGACGAAGGACCCACGTGGTAGACTCTCCTTGACATTTCTGGGAAACGAGCTACCCCAGACAACCTTGATCAGAGACGAGCGTGAGCAGAGTGAAAAGAACCAACCCATAAAAGGAAGCAGAACCAGCATTGGCAGCTAAGTTCAAATATATGCTGCCACTTGAACTTCTTGTAACATCTCACATGCCATAAAGACTGTGATGATAACTTTTCTTGATCCATAACTATTCAAATTATTTTCCAACTGTTAAAACCTAAAGTGATTATTAAATTTTGTTATTTGTAATGTTACAAATTTAACTTCGATTTAATCATTTTAAAGTTACTGCATGTTTGTCTCAGTCAAATTACTACACACAATCTAAACAGAGCTATACTAGAATAATAGAATTCCACTGAGTAAATCAGGGGTGGGGGCTTAAACGAGCTGAAAGTAATAAGTGCTTAAATCCTTCACAAAAGCGTCGGCAGAATTACAGAGTTAACACACTCAGCCAAAGCAGTGCTGTTCTCGCTTATTCTGAATATCTTGTAAAGACTCTCTGGAGACAGAAGCGTTTTGTTTCTTCTATTTACATTTCTGACAAGTGATCTTGTGCGAAGGTAGATACCTTTGAAACCCATATTAGATACTCTTTTGAGATTTGGTCACTGTTGGACCACTACTGCAAAGCAGGGGAGGAATACCGTCACACTAATTACAACCCATCAGATGGTGAACAGGATATTTTTCATCATTAAAATAAAAGAAATCAATAAGTAAATCCCGCAGAAATAAAAGGAAGTAAAATAAAGGCACGTGACTAGTACATAATTAAAAAAACATTGCTAATTAATATCGGAAAGGAGGGCGATAAACGATAGATAAAGTAACAGCAGTAATAGACACTCCGAGGATTCGAACCTGAGACGATCTGCACGGTGCCATAGTCTCGCTTTCTTTCTTTCTTTCTTTCTTTCTTTCTTTTATTTCTGTCTTTCTTTCGATTGCCACCCATTTACCTTTGCAGTTGTTTATTATTTACAAGTCAAGAGCTACGTATATCTTGGTCATATAATAACAGAAGATGGCAGATGTGAAACAGAAATCAAGAAGAGAATAGGAATGGCCAAAGCTACATTCAGCAACATGAAACATATACTGACATCCAAACAGTTATCTCACAAATTAAAACTGAGAATCATAAAGTGTTACAGTATATATATTCTGCATTTCTGTATGGGGCAGAAACATGGACGATGAATAAGCATTTGGAAGAAAGAATTGAGGCTCTTGAAATGTGGATATATAGAAGAATGGGGCGTATCTCATGGAAAGAGATGAAAACAAATAAGGAGGTCCTAGAAAATCTAGGTATGAAAAGAGAACTAATGAGGGAGGTCAAAGTTCGGCAGCTAAAATACTTTGGCCACATAAAAAGGTATAACACCTTTTAGAAGACCATAACAGAAGGGAGAGTTGAAGGCAAACGTGCAAGGGGAAGACAGCGCTATAAGTGGGAAGACAACATCAAGAGATGGACAAGAAAGAGTCTATCAGAGTGCACCATCAAGACAAGAGACAGAAGACGTTGGAGATCCATTACAGCCAACCTTCGTTGTAGAGATGGCAACTGATGATGATTATTATTTACAAAATTAGCTGATTAAGAGAGCGTCCTCTACTTTTCTTTCCTGTGTCCCTCCAACCTGCTATCTATTACCTATTTCTTTCAACCACCGTGCACGCCCACACCATACCCACCCCTCCCTAGCAGTATACATGATGGCAAACATCTCTTCTTGCCCTGCTGTGTTCATTCAGCAGATATCACTCCCACGTGATTGCCTTCTCCCCTCCACCCCCATTTCTTTGCGTGCCTTACATCACGTGTCAACTTTCCATTGTAAAGGGGCCATGGAGAAGAAGCAATCGATAAACGGAACACACTGAGTCCGTTACAAGCGCAGCAAACAATCTTGTTATTTGGTTCCTGCCCCAGACACAACCTCTTGAGGTTTCCTGCCCCAGACACAACCTCTTGAGGTTTCCTGCCCCAGACACAACCTCTTGAGGTTTCCTGCCCCAGACACAACCTCTTGAGGTTTCCTGCCCCAGACACAACCTCTTGAGGTTTCCTGCCCCAGACACAACCTCTTGAGGTTTCCTGCCCCAGACACAACCTCTTGAGGTTTCCTGCCCCAGACACAACCTCTTGAGGTTTCCTCCCCCACACACAACCTCTTGAGGTTTCCTGCCCCAGACACAACCTCTTGAGGTTTCCTCCCCATACACAACCTCTTGAGGTTTCCTCCCCATACACAACCTCTTGAGGTTTCCTCCCTCATACACAACCTCTTGAGGTTTCCTCTCCATACACAACCTCTTGAGGTTTCCTCCCCACACACAACCTCTTGAGGTTTCCTCCCCCACACACAACCTCTTGAGGTTTCCTGCCCCAGACACAACCTCTTGAAGTTTCCTCCCCCATACACAACCTCTTGAGGTTTCCTGCCCCAGACACAACCTCTTGAGGTTTCCTGCCCCATACACAACCTCTTGAGGTTTCCTGCCCCATAAACAACCTCCTATTAGTCGCCTTGTACGACGCATGCCATACGGTAAAGTAGTTATATTCTTTGTTTCGACCCCGGGACCTATACGGGACGAATAAATACATATCTGTAACTAACTTACAGCCCATATTTGGTTGACATGACTTTACCATAAGGTTTGAGAGAGGTGCATTCTTTCTTTATATCGGTTAAAAACAATTAACCAAAAGTGGCAGTAGTGTTCACTGTTTTTACTGTTATTGTTCATCATAACAATACATCATTGCACTCCGAGCAAACCCATAGGTGCTCATTCTCACCCCAGCAAATGTCCAACGCTAATTGTTCCTGTAGCTCGCTGGTTGTATACATGACGGCGCATCCTCTTATAAGTCCATCCCTGCTTGTCTTTCGTTTGATGCCGAATTCTAACGGTCTTAGCCTTGTGTGTTCATCGATTGCATTGTCGTTCTCTAACAAGCGATCATCGGCTGCCCTTGGTATCTCTCCAGTATCCATATCCAGTGTCCCCACTGTGGATACTCTCAAGGCTAGTCTGTCAACTCTCATTTTCGACTACACCTGCATGACCAGGACAGTAGATCCACACCAGTTCATGAAGACTCGAGGCTTCTATGAATGTTTTCCATTCCTGCCGTAGCCATCCGAAGCATGGACTGAGAGTCTGAAACAATAACTGCCCTAGTTGATGGAGTTTCAGACAGTCACCTCAGGGTTGCAGTAGCTGCCTCTGTCTCCATTCTAAAGCTGGAGGTTGTTGTCGTGTAAGCTCCGTGTTAAACTCTGTATAGTTGTTAACTCATACTGGCTACTAGTCGTTGAATCACGCTTTATTTGTTAAATGACGTGAATGTCCACCAGTTGATAAATGTAGATGTTGGGACTGGTGTAGTAAAGTGTAACGATTGTCAACTCATTAAACCCAGCACAGTTTTGGTCATACAGGTCATCTTGTCCTGGAACGTGATGAGGCTCCGACAAGAATGTGAGTGTAAACAATGAGTGTGTATCTGAATGTCAGTACGCGAATGGTAGAATGATTCGATAGAGTTGACAGGTTGGTAGTACATCACTCATACTCACACTGTTCGAATTCAAGAAGTACTGGAACTACGGTGGTCTTTTTATAACATTTAATGGGACGCACACTTGGACAGTACGTGTATGGTTACAGGAACAAATGTCGACATAGACAGCATAATGTTGATCACAGGAATATCATCTTAAGTTAGCATTCATGCTTGGCAAATATCATAATGGAGCATTCGTAAATAAGCATTCAGAGTTCCATCATGTAAATCATCTGGCTTTACTGACTGGGCACGTCAGACCATAACCAATATATAGGAAGGCTCCTAGACCTAACCTCGTCTAGTGAATATCCCTTCACGTAAAGTTCAATATATATATTTTCCATAAAGATATAGGAATCCCAGACATGGGTTCTCACATGTAGCAGTGATCTCTTGGTTCATCGAGCGATAGTACAGGCATCCCTTTTTCTCACTCGATAAATACAAAGTATATGAATTTCAACATGGCTGTTCTTCTCTCGTGAGTTTCACTCACTATAGGACCCAGACCAAAATTGGTCATTCGTTAAATGTCCTCATTTCTTCATAGCTTCTCTCATAGAGGTAATTGAATAATATCATACAATCTAGTGCTGATACATAGGAATGTCGTCTTCCTTTGAATAAATATTCTTTTCAAAAGTACCACTGTGCATCTGTTTATCGACAACGATGGCGAAGCCCAAGTTCATAATAAATTGTGGTTTTACCTTTCTATGCGAAATATAACTTTGCCATTCCTTGGCAAAAGAGAATAAACACTGGGGTAAAGTACATACAACATGTCTAAATGACTATCACTTTTCCCCATTGACTTATAGATCACTTTTTCGGCGATAGGCCTGCTACCACATAGCCAAAGATATACTGAAGCAAGAACAATCTATTCCTACCCAGCCACAGAATAAATCGCAGTAGGCCTAGACTCGTCCGCGGAGTCCGATCGAAGATGACGGAACTACTTTCAAGGGAAGTAACTCAAAAATGACTTCTCCTTAAGCACTTAAAAAGGAAATACTTTGATTACAAAATATTTGCGAACATAATAAGTATATAAATGTATTATATTGCAAGATAGTAAAAATTGCCCTTTACAGTCTTACCACACCTCCCGGGAAAAAAAAAAAATTTTTTTTTTTTTAAATACATCTAGGAGCAACGTAGAATAGGCTCACAACGCAAGAATACTGCGCAGATGAAAATATCAGGAATAACTATAATTCCTAATATGACCGGTGAGAATATATATCTCAAAATCTGAGAGAAATTGTTTCTCTACGAATAAATGTTTCCAGGAAGGTGTGATGTACGTATAATACAATTCTGGTAATTATACAATGCATACCAAAAATTCACACTATAATCTTAAATTTATGATTTATGAAGAAACAATCATCAAAGAACAGCGGTGAATAAAACATCAATAAACCGCTAAGTAGCGATACCATCATTCTATTATTAAATTACAAATGTGTATCTTAGTAAAGAAACAAAAAATAACTGTTGTAAAGTTATACATATTAAAAAGATCCAATATTTAACAGTTAAGTGGCATCATGTGGGCATCTGGACAGAATGTCCGCCATCACATTTTCTGAACCACGGATAGCTCGTACCGAGAAATGAAAAGGTTGAAGAGCGATTGCGTATCGAGTTGATCTCGAGCTCTTCAAGTTCTTACTTTGGATAGCCGTAAGAGCTTTTTGGTCAGTTTCCACTACGAAATGCGCGCCCAGAAGGAATCTTTGGAGTTTGAGAATTGACCAAACCATTGCCAATAATTCACGGTCTAAAACCGAGTAATTCCTTTCTGCAGCATTAAGTTTTCTGGATATATACATTACAGGATGCAGAGTTCCAGAGTACTCTTGCATTAGTGCCGCTCCAATCCCAGTGGATGAAGCGTCACTACGAAGAACAAATGTCTTATCTGTTGTAGGTAACACTAAAATAGGTGGTGATGAAAACATAGTTTTGATCTTCTCTAGTGAAGATTGGCATTCATGAGACCAGTGAACCATGTTAGGCGACCCTTTCTTTAATAGTGTAGAGAGAGGTGCCATGATAGAGGACAGATTCGGAATGAAACGTCCATAAAATTGTATGAGACCTAAAAGACTTCGCACTTGCTTTTTAGTCCTAGGGATAGAGATGTTAAGTATCTTAGTGATATTATGGTCTTCTGTCTTCAAGAAACCGTGACCTACTCGATGGCCTAAGAAAGCAATTTCGCTAAAGCCAATACAAGCTTTAGATGGTTTTGCTGTCAGGTTATACTCACGCAGAGTTGATAATAATTCAACTAACCCTGAATAGTGATCTTCCCAAGTATCGCTGAAAAGACAGATGTCGTCTAGATAAGCAATGACATCTGACCGATACGATAGGATTCGACGCATCATGCGTACAAATGTAGCTGGTGCGTTCATAAGGCCGAAAGGCATAAAATTCCATTGGAAAAGGCCTCTGGGAGTAGAGAAAGCGGTAAGAGGTTTGGCGCGTTCGGATAATGGAACTTGCCAATATCCTTTAGACAAATCAAGTTTAGTGAAAAAATGCGATTTAGAAAGACGAGTAAGTAGCTCTTCTAGTAAAGGCATAGGTTCAGCATCGAACTTCGTAACTTGATTCAATTTGCGATAGTCAACGCAAAGACGTATGTTATTGTCTTTTTTTCGAACAATAACCATCGGCGAAGAATATGCAGAAGTGGATGGTTCGATTATTTGTAAATCTATCATTTCATCCAACTCCTTTTCAACCTGTGTTTGGAAATGTATAGGGATAGGATAAGGTCTAACCCTAATTGGAGTATGTTCAGTTAGAACAATGTCATGCTCAATGACATGAGTTTGTCCAGGGATGTCAGTGAGGACATCCTGAAATGTTTGTAACATAGACGAAACTTGTCGCCGTTCTCCTAGAGACAAATCAGGAGAAACAGTAACGTCTTTCCATGATTCACTAGAATGAAGTGGGATCATTGGAAGCGGAAGATTAACATCCGAAAAACTTGTTTCCTCATCCTGTATTACAGACAGTGATGAGTAATGACCATGTTTGACATGAGAATCGTCCGTTGCCTGGAAAATAGGCTGTAGATAGTCAGGACGTTCATGGAACTCCGTAAGCATATTGATGTGGAAGGTTTTATGCTTCCCGTTGATATCGACGATGTAGTCAACATCTGAAATTTTCGATATTATATCGTACGGACCTTTCCAACTAATAAGGAGTCTATTTTCACGACAAGGTAGCAAAACAAATGCTTTGTCACCAGGACAAAGTTGTCGTAAAGTTCTCTTCTTATTAGCAAATTGTCTTGCCTTCTGCTTAGCAAATTCAGAAGAGGACGTTGCCAATTTGCATGCTTCGATAATCTTTTGTCTCAGCGCGATGACATACTCGTAAGAAGATTTTGTGTCATCGTCAATATTGTCAGCTGTTATAAGATCATGCAGCAAAGACATTGGGCCGCGCGGTCGCGCGCCAAAGACAAGTTCAAAGGGAGAAAACCCTGTATGTTCATTGGGGACCTCTCTGTACGCGAAGAGGGCCGCGGGTAAAACCCTATCCCAATCTTGAGGATGATCCTCAGTTATCTTCCCTAATAAGTTCTTAAGTGTTCTATTTAGTCGCTCGACCATCCCATTGGACATAGGATGATAGATGCTACTCAAAGATCTCTCTATCTGTAGAGTAGACATTACTTGAGACATGGTATCCGATATCAGTTGGGTGCCATGATCTGATAATATTTCTCCGGGGAATCCCAGCCGAGAAAATATAAGCCAAAGAGCATCTGCAATGTCAGCGGTAGTAATGCTCTTTAGAGGGATAGCCTCTGGCCAACGTGTGCACATGTCTACACACGTTAAGATAAACTGATGTCCTCTAGCAGATTTGATCTTGAATGGACCAATGATGTCTATCGCCATTTTCTGGAATGGACGAATAGGAATATCTGCAGCCTGAATAGGCGCAGCATGACGAGGACCTTTGGATTTGACTTCTTGACATACTTTACAGGATCGACAATAGATCCGTATGTCCTTGTTCACAAAAGGCCAAAAGAAAGCCGCAAGAACTCTTGACTTTGTACGGGAAAAACCCATGTGACCAGCACACTGAGAGTCGTGTGCATGTTGTAAGATCTTAACTCTCAAATTCTTGGGTACAAGAATCTGAGAATGACTTGACTTAGTGGAGTCTTGCACCATACGTACAAGTACGCCATTCTTCATTGTAATCCAAGATTTACAATTTGAATCTTTATTCGGATCACCTTTCGTTACAAGAGTGAAGAATTTCTTAAGAGTCGGATCTTCTTCTTGTTGTTTTATAAACGAGTCACGAGAAATTACCAAGGGATCATCTTGGTTATGCACTTCATTATCTTCAACAGATGAAGTTTCAGGCATATTGAGAGCTTGAGCTCTAGTGACTACCGCATTAGCAGATTGCATATTTTGATTTTCCCAAACGGAAATTTGCTCCGGAGTGCATTCTTTGACTCCGTGAATGCGACCGATGATAAGATCAGCGATCGGATTCGGCAAAAGACATGCGTGTACATCTCCTGTGAAGAAAGGAGTAGCAATCCTAATGATAGCGGTAGAGTATTTCTCTATGGTGCCGCCAAATGTTACGCATTTGACTACTTTGCCTGTAGAATGAGAAGGATCTATGAGTGACTGCCTAACCCCAATAGTTGTGCATCCAGAATCAAAAAGTACTGAGACTGGATTGTCATTTACTAAACCTTTGTGTAAGACAAGAGAACCTCTCCCATCATGCGCGATTGACGCAGGAAGAGCGGGAAGAGGATGCCCACAGCTTAAAGTAGACACTGTGGTGGCTCAAATAATGTTTTGCATTGGGGGCACTGAGATGCTCTCCCAAAATCAAAAGCGGCACATGCCATATTATTAGAGTCATCATTATCTTTATTTTGTTTATAGGCTTCGTGGGACTCTTGCTGTGCAGAGTTCGCCTGGTAATGAGCTTTATGTTTTTTGAATTGTGCTCTACCTCTGTTATTATTGCCTCTGTACTTATCATTGTTTCCACTATTATAACCCCTACTCGGGTTTGAATCATAGCTCCTTTGGTTACTATCATCATATTCATTATAATGAGTATCTCTGTAATTATGATCTTGTTGTCTCCATGAAGGAAAACTTGGATAGTTTCTAGAATGACTTCCTTTGCGAAAGTTCCTGTAATTATGACCACCCCTGAATCGAGGGCTGTCAGCTCTTCTCCAGGTATTCGAAGAAGAACCCTGAAATGATTGGTTACCTTGGTTCTGATAACTGTAATAGTTACCTTTTTTATTAAACTTATTTTGAGGTCCTTGGAATTTGTGAGAGTGATTAGGGTTGTATGGTGTTGCAGAAGCAACTGGCATACCTTCTTTAACCTTATTGTTGCTAATAGCTACGTCCGGATGTGCAGTGACGTATTGGGTACAATACTGTTCCATTTCTTTTAGAGACTTAGGTTTACGCTCATGTAAGAATTCGAGGAAAGTTTTATTTATACTTGACATAATCTTGTCTCTGAGTATCAAGTCCATAAGGGCTTCATAAGTCTTTTCTGTTTTGGATAGCTCAATCCAACGATCAAATGTAAGACGTGTCCTTGCAATGAATTCTGAGAATTCTACACCTGCCTCAGGCACCATTGTCTTAAACAACTTCCGATAACCCTCTTCAGACAACTGATACTTCTTTAATAAGGTGCCCTAATAACATCATAGTTATCTTTGTCAGCCTCTTCAACCAAACTTAAACTAGTCAGAGAATCACCTTTCAGATTTTCTGATAACTGGTTAGCATATTGTGATTTGTCCACATTATGGGCTCGACACGAGCGTTCAAATCTATTTAGCCAGAATGTTATGTCATCACTGGAAGGGTTGAACGCTGGTACCTTGACCTTGTAAGTAAAGGGTTTACCATTACCACCAGATGCTTGATTACCATCACTTATGTTTGTTAACTTTAACTTTTCTAACTCAAATGCTAAAAGTTCTTTTTGGTGTTCATGTTCTCTTATTGCTTTTTTCTCTTGAGCTTCAGCTTGTAATTTTCTCTCTTCTGCAGCAGCTTCATCCTTTCTTTTCTCTTTTTCCATTTCCATCTGGAATCTTTTTTCATCAGTCTGTATCTGCAATTTCTTTTGTTCATACTCTCTTTGTAATTTTTTTTCCTCAGCTTCTAATTTTTTCTCCTCAGCTGCTAATTTCTTTTCTTCAATCAATGCTTTTCTCTCTTCTGCAGCTAATGCTTTGTCATATTGAGCAACTGCCCATTCTTCTAATTGCTGACCAGTCTTATCAAGAACCTTGCCTTGTGTGATAAAATAATCTAAAGTAGACATCTTGTCTAATAAGATCAGTAATTTGCAAAAGTAAATAAATTCACTTTCTTAGTCTTAATCAAAGACCTTGTATGATAACTTTGTAACCTGTGGAAAATAGTACTTAACTATCCCAATCACTGTGGGAAACAAGCCTTACAAAGGTCTTGTATAAATCCTTATATAATAACAGCTATAAGTTGCTGGTTCACTCTATAATATAAGTGCAGTGCACCAGAAATAGTGTTTTATATCATCAACTGTGTACCTTTAGTAATAGCAATTAACTATCAGTTGATTCTTGTACATCAATTTATATGATCAACTATATTTAAAATAGTGTATGTCGATCAGGCACAAAACAAAACAGTTATATAGGAGAACATGAAAACATTTGCGGAATGAAATAAATCAAATGGGAAAAACAATAAAAGATAAACCGCAAGAGGATAACAAATACAAATAACGCCACAGTATATAAATATAAATTGAGAATAGAACTGAAAGATAGAATAGGGTAGACCAACAAATTACAAACAAATCAAAACAAACTAAAGAACAGAGGAATATTACAAAAACAACAATGAGTACAGTCTTCACAGCTAACACTAATAGCAACAGCTGTCGCAGCAAATTTTCAATCAAGAAAATTGCACCTATAGAAACGCACACATCAGACCCTCTATTACGTGGGATACTCTGTTGTGTGACACCGCCCAACCAAAACAACAACCCGCTGGATACAACCAAATATCACATATAAATATTTCAACATAAATACATAATTGCATAAATAGTATGGCAATATGATGTAAATAGAGTGTTGCAGAAAGAATGTGTTGTAAAGAAGGCTCAGTTACACTGCCTAATAGTACAGTACTGTGGTACTTTATTAAACAAATACTTCTGGTCTAATTATTTTAAATTCAACACAGAAATAGAAGCTCCATCGTTGATGTGAATGATAACAATCGATGTAGGACTTCTCAGTTCAATAACATTTCCTTTCGCAAACACTGTCAAATATTCTCCAGTCCTGATGTGTAATGTTCTATGTTTCAACCAAGCTTGCTGTGTAACACTGTCAGTTGTATGGCAAATGTCCAACGAACCAAATGTCAACAAACGCTGACCTAGTTACTGCATACTCTCGACAGGACAGGTCACGCTGACATCACTGTAGAGTTGTACTGCTGATGTATTTGTGTGTCGTAACAGACCCCAAGGAACGGTCTGGTCTCAGTAGTTCACATCTCAATATGGTCACTGTGCAGGTTGACCCAGGAAGCTGGCACACCAGTAGTTAAACTCTGTCTGTTTGTTGTTAACTCATACTGGCTATTAGTTGTTGAATCACGCTTTATTTGTTAAATGACGTGAATGTCCACCAGTTGATAAATGTAGATGTTGGGACTGGTGTAGTAAAGTGTAACGATTGTCAACTCATTAAACCCAGCACAGTTTTGGTCATACAGGTCATCTTGTCCTGGAACGTGATGAGGCTCCGACAAGAATGTGAGTGTAAACAATGAGTGTGTATGTGAATGTCAGAACGCGAATGGTAGAATGATTCGATAGAGTTGACAGGTTGGTAGTACATCACTCATACTCACACTGTTCGAATTCAAGAAGTACTGGAACTACGGTGGTCTTTTTATAACATTTAATGGGACGCACACTTGGACAGTACGTGTATGGTTACAGGAACAAATGTCGACATAGACAGCATAATGTTGATCACAGGAATATCATCTTAAGTTAGCATTCATGCTTGGCAAATATCATAATGGAGCATTCGTAAATAAGCATTCAGAGTTCCATCATGTAAATCATCTGGCTTTACTGACTGGGCACGTCAGACCATAACCAATTCCGGTATATAGGAAGGCTCCTAGACCTAACCTCGTCTAGTGAATATCCCTTCACGTAAAGTTCAATATATATATTTTCCATAAAGATATAGGAATCCCAGACATGGGTTCTCACATGTAGCAGTGATCTCTTGGTTCATCGAGCGATAGTACAGGCATCCCTTTTTCTCACTCGATAAATACAAAGTATATGAATTTCAACATGGCTGTTCTTCTCTCGTGAGTTTCACTCACTATAGGACCCAGACCCAAAATTGGTCATTCGTTAAATGTCCTCATTTCTTCATAGCTTCTCTCATAGAGGTAATTGAATAATATCATACAATCTAGTGCTGATACATAGGAATGTCGTCTTCCTTTGAATAAATATTCTTTTCAAAAGTACCACTGTGCATCTGTTTATCGACAACGATGGCGAAGCCCAAGTTCATAATAAATTGTGGTTTTACCTTTCTATGCGAAATATAACTTTGCCATTCCTTGGCAAAAGAGAATAAACACTGGGGTAAAGTACATACAACATGTCTAAATGACTATCACTTTTCCCCATTGACTTATAGATCACTTTTTCGGCGATAGGCCTGCTACCACAAAATTCTACATCCAGACAGGATGACAGCCATGAATCACACCCCTTGCTAGCGATACTTCCGCTGCATAGCCTTTGACCTTTTCTAGCGACAACCAACATAGTTCGACTTAGAAATGTAAAGATATCCATATATATAAGACAGACTCGTCCTACTCATACAAACACTACGTATAAATTCAGGCCATAGATATACTGAAGCAAGAACAATCTATTCCTACCCAGCCAAAGAATAAATCGCAGTAGGCCTAGACTCGTCCGCGGAGTCCGATCGAAGATGACGGAACTACTTTCAAGGGAAGTAACTCAAAAATGACTTCTCCTTAAGCACTTAAAAAGGAAATACTTTGATTACAAAATATTTGCGAACATAATAAGTATATAAATGTATTATATTGCAAGATAGTAAAAATTGCCCTTTACACTCCGCTCTGTTCAGCGATGACCCTGCCCATTACTATAGCTGAGAAGCCCCATCCAAATTTCCCACCACGTTGTACAGATCTATCAGCGTACACAATGACATCATCATCCTCGGTATGATCACGTTATCAGTTGATTAATTTCCATTAATTCATACATTAATGAATTTTATGTTAATTCGTACATTCCATTTTCGCTCGAAGTTTCCGCTGCCGCCGCCATCCGTGCAGGAAGACTGTTAAAAGACGCATTCCTGCAGCAGTAGTTTATGTAGGAATTTGTTTTACATCATGCCCCATGCATAAAATGACATTAGTCATCTTTCATGATATACCTGAGTAAGCAGATTTTATATTTTTTCTTTCTTTACCCCCTCAAAGACCCCCCGGGAACCACACTGGACTGTGACTATATACAGATCACACCCCCCCCCCCCATATATACATATATATATATATATATATATATATATTATATATTATATATATATATATATATATATTATATATATATATATATATATAAATATATATATATATATATATATAATATATATATATATATATATATATATATATATATATATTAAAAGAAAAGAAAAAAAAATTCAAATATGCAGTTCCAACTTTCACATACATACAGCAAAATAATAAATAAAAATGACAAGAGAACAAAGACTGTCTTGTCGAGTCATCAACACGTTTCTTGGCATATTAAAGGTCACGGTAGTCCCATAGCAGGTACTGCCGTAGGGGAGTGAAGTGTTAGAGAGTTGTCTATACGAGGTCCAACATCAGCAGGCGGGGGGTGACCATTCCGTTTGTCGCTGCCTTTTCCTTCCCTAACTCAAAAGCATACATAAAAAAAAGGTAAAAAATAAAGGTGAAGTTAGTTTCAAAGCAGATACTATTGTAAATATATTGCCGTAGGGAAATATTAGATAATTAACTATACTAGTCCAACTGTATGAGGTAGAGTGACCAGATCCCTTTCTCGCTGCCTTTTCCTTCCTAAACTCAAGAGCACAATCAGGTACCCATTTACAGCTGGGTATATATTTACATAATTTGTGATCTCGCCTTGGAATATCTAATTTCAAATACCCACTTAAAGCACTGATTATAAATTGCACTTAATTATCACCATTTTCCGTATCGCCCTGTATGAAGCATAGGGCCCACAACTAAAGCTGGTCCACTTATCGGAAGCCCGCACCAAGCATTCACCTGCTCTTACAGTGGTGGTTCCTGTAGCAAATGTTTAACATGATGAGCTTGCCAGCCTCGTGCACAGACTCATATTAGTCATCTTGTACGAAGCTTGAGAGGACAGTAGGTCTACTGTTTCTTTGTGTCAATAGAGATCTCAAGGGGATGAAGTAAATGTTACTAGCAATGCCTTATTCAGTATTACGTTTTGTAGAACACACTTCCCCCCCCCCCCCCCCCTCCCCCCACCGGAAAAAAACAAACAAACAACGAAATACCTAATTATAACCAAGCTAAAAAAAAGTAAAATATCAAATTTCCATAGATATTTAGTGCATTAAGAATAATGAAATATCGCGCTAGAATCAAAAGTGCATGTGTTGCAAAATACACCCAAATACCAAAGAGTAACACGTCATAGGCAAATAATTAGCTGTTTCTTTCTTATTCCAGACTTCTGTCTGAAACTGTGTCTCACGCTAAGAAAATTCATTGTGCATTGCTCATGCTAGTCTTCCGAGTTCCTGGCGCTCAAAAACCCTGCACAGTTCGGTTCCACGGGTTGAAAGTATGTCAGCGCGTGCACTAGCTCACTTGGAAATGCGCCTACCAGTTGGATTCCAGATTCGGAATGTTTGGGGTTTATATGGTTCACGCTAGTCGGTAACAGTTTGTGGGGAAGTTCGCATGGGAAAATCTTGGTGGGGGTCATGAAGCTTGAAGCAGCAGTGGTAAAAACAACTGGAATGTGTGTGTGTGTGTGTGAGAGAGAGACAGAGAGACAGAGACAGAAAGAGGAATAGACAGAGAGAGAGAATGAGAATAACAGAGAGAGAGAGAGAGAGAGAGAAAGGGATAGAAAGAAAGAAAGAAAGAAAGAGGGAGGTGGAGGGAGGGAGAGAGAGAGAGAGAGAGACAGAAGGTTGTTGAGAAAGTACACATTTGGGGGAAATGGAGGCGAAATTGTGACTGCCAACATGTGACGGATGAGGATAACGGGTAAAAATGGACGGGGAGGGGAATGGGCTGACAGAGTTTTCAATTTTAAAATCGTTTATTGGCTAATGCATACAACATAACTCCACCACCCCCCCACCCCCCACCCCCCCCCCCCCCCCCCCCCCCCCCCCCCCCCCCACCCCCCCAAAAAAAAAAAATAGGAAAGAAGATAAATTTTTAAATTTAATAATCGTGTATTGTCAATGTAAGGTGTCAGCCATGTATTATGATTGGGGGTGCATCTCAAGAGAGGATGACACGGGAGTAAGGTGGTGGTACCTGGAACTAAGATACAGGTAAAGGTTGTCCCATAGCGAATACGGCCGGAGGGGACTGAAGTGTTAGAGACTTCACTACAAAAGGTCCAGCATCGAGAGGTGGGGTGACCAGTTGCCTTCCTCGCTGCCTTGTCCGCCCCTAATTTAAGAGCAAAGTCAGGTACCCATTTACAACTGGGTAGTTTTGCGCGTGATGATACCGTGAATCAAACCCGACAACTTTGCCGCTAGAGACCAGCGCTTTAACCACTCTGAGATGCTCAGTCTAACAAAAATGTGAGTTAACAAAATATTGACTATTGATGTATACTATCTTTCTCGCGAGATACTATCAAATTTACGTTATTTTTTATTTTATTTTTTTATATTTGTGTTTCTGGTTATTCATGAATGTTTTGTCCGGATGAATGCCTTGCTTGACATTATCATCATCAGCAGTATACACAACGAAGGTCGGCTGCAATGGATTCCCAACGTCTTCTGTCTCTTGTCTTGGTGCACTCTGATATGTACTTTTCTGTCCATCTTGTTATGTTATCTTCCCACTGATAGCGATGCCTTCCTCTTGCACATTCGCATTCAACTCTGCCTTTTGTTATAGTCTTTACCAAAGTATTATGCCTTTTTATATGGCCAAAATATTAAGCATCAGACTGACAGAGTGGTTATAGCGTTGGTCTCTGGCGACAAAGGTACCGGGTTGTTGTTGTTGTTTAACTAGGGCTGCTGGGCTTCTCGCTCTTTTGCAGCCAATACCAAGTTGAAGATTCCTTGGTATTATCTTCACTGTAGATCCATGCTTTTCCTGTGGCTTTTCTGCCATTCCGAAACATGTTGAGTTGAAGTCATGAGCTCCAGTTTCTCCAGCTTGACTGGCATTTAACGGATCATTACATCTGGTCAGAGCTAGGAGGAAGAAACGTGTGGCATACTGTGCATTCCCCTCTACCCAACGGGGCTCTCCAAATGTGCAGAGCTAAACTACTGTGCTCTGGTCCTTGAGCTTTCTAAAGGAATTGTTACGTCCTACACAGTAGTCACTTCTCAACTCCCCCTGCCTATCAATGGCCCTAGTGAAATCCTCCTGCATACAGCACACCAGGTAAACGCCAGATTTACGTCTGGGGCTCAAGTGACTTCTCCAAGCTTAGTGTGCAATGCTGGGTTCTCAACATGTTTCACCACAGGGGGAATCCCTGGAAGCATGTTAATGATTTCAAACCACTAAGGGTGTAACTAGCCTCACAGACAGAAGTTCCATTCCACATATGTATACTATAGCATTGTGCTTAGCTGGTGGTCATATAAGGATGAATCCAGATATGCCTCCATGCATATTCGATGGCTGTGAAACACGGAGAACAACAAAGATAATAATCAGAAAGATACAGACTTTCACATAAATATGAGCTTTCCCAGAATAGTAGAACTGAAATGGCATGTCAAGATCATTCTTGTGAAACTAATGACAAGAAACAGACAAACGGCAGTGTCACAAGATGTGAGAAGAAAACACTAGTGTTGGATATGCCAAGCTTTAAGAAAACATCACATGACAGTTCTTGGTCTGGAATCACCAAGGTAAGAGAAACTGAGTGAGACTTAAAATAAAACACACACACACACACACATGGAGAAGAGAGCTGGAGACACACATCAAATGGATTTTTAAAAAAGACATGGTACGACCTTGAACGTTTAAGGAAGTCGTGGTATGTTTATGTTAAACACCCCCTGCTATATGGGGAACTATAGGTATTGTTGAGTAACTAATTCGATAGAAAATACACTAGACCATAAGGCCTTTCATATTTGAGTATTCTTTCTCCTTATCAGCCGTAGTTCTTCTTAGGTAGCCTGCACCAGCTCTTTTGCGTTCCTTACAGAGCAAGGGGTCAACACTGCAGTATGTTCCTATAAAAGCCTTCACCAAGCATAAAAATCAGACCTAAAGGTTTTTTATATTTGGAGATGCGCCCTAATATAACCGACTAGGTTTGAACGGGAAGCGGCTCGCCAAAACGAGGCAAAACTTTATTTAAAAACAAAAAAAACCAAGCATTTGCATGCACGTGCAGCAGTGGTTTCTATGGCAATTAGTTTTACTTGATGACATTGCCAGCCCCATAAAATATTTGGATGTGCGATCTAATATAACCGACGATTCTTGCCTTTAGACTGAACAAGAGGGGCACCTCGGCAAAGCTCCTTCAAAAGAGTATTGATTGATTGACAGCAGAGTAAACACAAAGCCCAATTTTCTCACGAAATGTCGTTGTCCTCTGAATTGTCACACGTATCAGCCAAGATTAACCACATACAGAAGCCCTTACCTGAAGACCTAAAACACCAATATCTTATCAGATGTGCGTGCTTAGATAGGTAGAAACAAATTCGCATAGGTTAACCGTCTTAGATAACTCCAAACACCTCAACACACCGCCACCACGCAAACGCAACAACTTGCTTAGTTTACAAGTTTGACATTAGTACATCCCGCCTAGCTTGCGTCAGCCGGCCCACACTGAGTCATTATTTGACGTCTTCGGAATTCTGGGTCAAATGTAAAAAAAAAAAAAATTAATAAATGAAGGTAAAAGTCATCTCACAGCACAGACATGCACAACATTCGGCCCGCCGTGCCTCACAGTGCCGCCCGCCGTGCCTCATAGTGCCGCCCGCCGTGCCTCACAGTGCCGCCCGCTACAGGTTTTGGAAATAAATTTATAATTTTGGTTTCTTTATTTTTAACAGTATAATTACGTGAAAGTCCCGTGTAGTTACTTACTTACTTATTCGTTCCTCTTCTACCGTGAGGTGTAGAGGTTTGTAAGAGAGAGCGCCATACTTTTCTATCGGCTGTCTTCCTCCTGGCTTGGTGTGACAAAACATCTGAACATGCTCTTTAGTGTGATCTCTCACACCTTCAGCCCTCCGGCAGTATCCTTTCTTTTTCTTCATTTTTCTCATTCATCTCTTTTATTTGGAATAAATCATGCCTTTTCATTCGTTATTTTCACTATTTTGCTCTATATCATAACCCTCCACTTCCAAAGGAGCATAGGCCTTCAACAAACACATGCCAAGTCCTCCTGTCGCGTGCCATCATCTCAAGTTCTTTCCATGTTCTTCTCATCATTTTCACCCCTGTGTCCAGCTCTCTTCTCCATGTGCTTCTTGGTCTACCTCTGCCTCTCTTGCCCTGGGGGTTCCAGAACAAGGACTGCCTTGTAATGCTATCAACAGGTTTCCTCAGTGTGTGTCCTATCCATCGCCATCGTCTTCTTCTCATCTCTTGTTCCACTGGCACTTGTCTAGTTCTTGTCATCAGTTCCACGTTGGTAACCTTGTCATACCATTTTAATCCCTCTATTCTACGCAAGCACCCATTTATGAGTCTGTAGCTTTTTGGTTGTTGTCTTTGTTGTTATCCATGTCTCAGAGCCATACAATAGGACTGACTTCACATTTGAGTTGAAGATTCTTATTTTCGTGTTGGATCCGATTTCTCTTGATCTCCATATGTTTCCCAATGCAATGAAAGCTCCTCTTGCCTTTTGTATTCTTATTTTGATATCAATATCTGTCCC
Organism: Oreohelix idahoensis; assembly: GCA_024509875.1. NCBI lineage: Eukaryota > Metazoa > Mollusca > Gastropoda > Stylommatophora > Oreohelicidae > Oreohelix > Oreohelix idahoensis. The sequence continues at coordinate 77,025 of JAMPIV010014555.1, forward strand.
TCCAACTTTGTCTATATTGCTGCCAAGATACGTGTACGATTCTACATCTTGTATTAGTGTTTCTTCAAGTTCAACCCTGTTATCATTACCTGCATTTATTCTCATTATTTTTGTCTTTTCCCTGTGTATTTTCAGACCCAATTGCTGTGACCTCTTATAGAGTGTTTTCAATTTGTCCTGCATCTGATTACGGTTATGGGACAGAAGAGCCAAGTCATCAGCAAAATCCAGATCATCCAACTGCTTAGTCAGAGTCCACTGGATTCCATTTCTGTTGTGTGTTGTCGATGATCTCATAACCCAGTCTATTGCTAGTAAGAAAAGAAATGGAGACAAGAGGCATCCCTGTCGCACTCCTGTTCTTATCCCAAACGGTTCTGTAAGCTGTCCTTCGTGAAGAATTCTACATGTCATGTCTTCATACGTTTTCTTTATTAACTTAATGATCTTCAGGGGAACTCCATAATGCCTCATCAATTTCCAAAGTGATTCTCTGTCCACACTGTCAAATGCCTTTTCGTAGTCCACAAATCCGATGTATAATGGTGAATTCCATTCCAGACTTTGTTCAACTATTATTCTCAAAGTGGCTATCTGGTCTGTACATGATCTGTTTTGTCGAAAACCTGCTTGTTCATCTCTCAGTTTCTTGTCTATGGACTCTTTTAATCTCTCAAGGATAATCCTGTTTAATACTTTCCTGGCACTGATAGTAACATTATTCCTCTATAATTTGTGCACTCTTGTAAATTTCCCTTCTTAGGCAACTTAACCAGATATCCTTCCTTCCATTCAGCTGGTATCTCTTCCTTTTCCCAGACTTTACCAAGTAATTTATATAACATCTCTGTAGCCGTGTCGATATCTGCTTTGATGGCCTCTGCTGGAATGCCATCAGGTCCAGCCGCTTTTCCATCTCTTAGAAGCTTTATGGCTTTCTTTATTTCTTCCTTCGTTGGTCTTTCACCATTAAATTGTAGCTCTTCTTCTGCTGGCTGAATGTCAGGTGGGTTTTGTGGAATTGGTCTATTGAGAAGGTCACCAAAATATTCTGTCCACCTCTTCATTTGCTCCTGTATATTGCTGAGCAGATTCCCATTCTTGTCTTTTACGAGGCAACTTGTTTGCTTGTATTTCCCTGTTAGCTTCTTTGTGCTGCTATACAGTTCTCTCATATTTCCTTTGGCTGCAGCATCTTCTGCCTCTCTTGCCAACTCCTCAATATACTTCCTCTTGTCTCTTTTGATACTTCTTTTTACTTCTTTGTTTGCTTCTGTGTACACTTCTTGAGCCTTGGCTTTGGAGCTTCTAGTTTTGCTTGTGTTTAACTCTGCTTTCTTGTTTTTTCTGTCTTTTATCTTATTGATGGTTTCTGTTGTTATCCATGCTTTTTGTTGTCTTTCCCTTTTCCCCAGTATTTCTTCACTTGTCTCATTCCATACCGTTTAGATTTGCTGCCAATAGTCTTCTGTATTCTCTACATCTTCCAGCTGTTGGAGCACTTGGAATTTGTTGGATACTGTGACCGCAAATTTGTCTCTTGTTTCTTGATTTCTTAGATGTCCTACATTAAATTGTTGTCTACAATTTTGCATTGTTGCATATCTCTTGAGTTTCATTTTTACTTTGGCTATCAGAAGGTGGTGATCTGATGCCACATCTGCTCCTCTATATACCTTTACAACCTGCAATGATGATCTAAACTTCTTGTTTATGCATATATGATCAATCTGATTTTCTGTTCTATGGTCTGGTGATATCCATGTTGCCTTGTGTATTCTCTTATGTGGAAACATGCTTCCTCCTATAGCCAGTTGATATGAAGCACAGAAGTTTGAGAATAGTTCCCCATTTTCATTCATTATTCCTAGCCCATGTTTTCCCATGACTTCTTCAAATACGGTATTGACTGTACCTATCTTTGCATTCATGTCACCCATCAAAATTGTGATGTCTCTTCTTTTTACTTTATCCATAATTTCCTGTATTCTAGTATAAAATGCTTCTTTCACCGACTCTTCTTTGTCATTAGTTGGTGTATAACATTGGATGACATTTACATGTATTTTCTTTTTAGCTGTTTTAAAAGTGGCTGTTATTATTCTGGGTCCAACAGCTTCCCATTCAATGAGTGCTTTCTGTGCTTCTTTAGATAACATAAGAGCTACCCCTTCACTGTGGTGTGAACTTTCGTCTTCATGTCCTGAGGACAGCACCAATTTACCTGTGATGAGTTTTTTTCCTGTCTACCCCCTTCCACTTTGTTTCACACATTCCCAGAACCTCGATTTTATATTCCCTCATTTCTGCTGTTACTTGTGCCACTTTCCCTTGTTCTTTTAATGTCCGAACATTCCAGGTGCCAAATCTGGAAGTTCTCCTAGAAGAAAGAAGGTTAGTCAGCAACACAGACTCCTTTCGGCTTTCTCTGTGTTGCATCATACGCCTCCCTGCGAGAGGACCTTCCCCTGTCTTGGATGGCTGTGTTTTATTTTCTTTATTTGACTTGTCCATATTTGTTGAAGTTTTTGTGGTTTAAATTTTTTCAGGATGGGGTAACCAGCCCCATGCCCAACCCTCCTTAGTCGCTTTCTACGACATGCATGGAAGGGAACAGTGTTACTATTCTTTGCTCCCCTTTCGGGCCCCGGTAACACACGGGTGATTGTGCTCTATGCTGGACATAAATAAATAAACAAACAACACACAAAGGTATTTTATCAGGCACTCAGTGAGAAATAAAGAAGTAGAAGACTAGACAACAGAAAAACAACAGAAGTGATAGGCTTACCGGGAATCGAACCTTGACCTTCCGAACGGCCCCCACCGCCTAGCCACGAGAGCAAATCGCCACTATCAACTCTGCCAGCTAAGCAAAAATAATGCTTCACCGACAGAGGGCTAGCTCGACCCCCCCCCCCCACGTGACCCGTATATGTACCATAGGACGACCCAGACTAATTATAGACGCAATCACTTCTGCAGTTTCACTATTAAACAGTATAGGCCAAGATTACACAAGACAAAGACCTTAATACTAGTGGCGATTTGCTCCCGTGGCTAGGTGGTGGGTGCCGTTCGGAAGGTCCTGGTTCGATTCCCGGTAAGCCTATCACTTCTGTTGTTTTTTCTGTTGTCTAGTCTTCTACTTCTTTATTTCTCACTGAGTGCCTGATAAAATACCTTTGTGTGTTGTTTGTTTATGCTGGACATAGCATGGTGAATTCTCTAACACGCCACTCCCCTATGGCAGTATTTGCTACGGAGTAATGCTATCTTATTGTTTCACACTCCACTTCCAGACTGTTGTTACGATTCGCCACGTTTGGTGACTCGGCCAGCGATAATATTTTATTGCCTAATCTGTCTGACCGCCTGTGGAAACGGTGCGGTCAAACATTTGACCCCATTGGAAAGCTGTTGATCATGTTGACATAAGCCGGTATTGTGATACGATGAAAGAAGACAATACGGTCTGACCAGACATCTGGCGGAGGCACGCAGATAAAGGTGATAAACAGAGGTGCGCCGGAAGTCTTAGGTAACGATATGACATCACTGTGTAAGAGGCCACGCGTGTATATTAAATTTAATATTTTCATATACGAGCGGGATGAGTAATGATAAACTTCCCCACCCAAACAATGCTAGATAGATTGGATTGATTCGCCAGAATCTACTATGATTTGATTGGAACTTTCGGCGGAACCACAGCTGGGATTTGAAAGTAAGGATTGTGAGATATAATCTAACAAACTCGGAGTCACAGAACAGACAGACTGCATCGTAGCGGCAGCTAAACACCTCTTATGAACCAGAGGAAAGAGGATAGGACTTATCAATCCACAACAATAAGTACCAGAGCGAGTATTGGGCAAATTTGGAAGTACAAGTAAGCCCGCAATTTTAATACGAGACTGGAAACTTGGGAATTTTATCACAAGGAGTCGTAAGAGGAATTATAGATTTCCATACCAAGTGTTTCACCCGTCATAAGAGGAATTATAGATTTCCAGACCAAGTGTCTCACCCGTCATAAGAGGAATTATAGATTTCCAGACCAAGTGTTTCACCCGTCATAAGAGGAATTTCTCAAACTTAAGTGATTCGAACAGCATCTAATTATAGGGCTTTGGGTCCATTCTAATCTGCGCCAGGAGAAGTGTGTATTCCCAAGATGTTGGGGTAAGTGTAAACCATTTATTTACTAACGTAAATTTTACAGGTTTCTTGCTAAGTGGTTATATATATTATATATATATATATATATATATATATATATATATATATATATTATATATATATTATATATATATATATATATATATGAGGCTAGCAACATCAACATATGAAAATAGTATATGCATGAGCCACTACTGCAAGAGCTGGTGATTTGTTTCTCACTAGTCGTGCGGGAAACCCGACAGCAGAGATGTTAGACCCCGACGGGAGGGGTGACGAGTAATGAGTGATGACACATCACATGTGATTAAAGTGTATAGAATCATGTTATGAGACTTATATACCTTTTTAAATGTAATTCATGCAAATCATTATTCATGCACTCCAGACGCAATTTCCTAGTTAATACCCAGAAGAGGACAACATTAGACAATCTTTGAAAGACCGAGGACTAGAATGGAACCAGGCCAGGAGGAAGACAGCCGATAGGATAGTCTGGCGCTCTCTCTTCCAAACCTCTACACCTCACGGTAGAAGGGGATCGACTAAGTAAGTAAGTAAGTACATTGTGTGCTCGGGAATTTAATTCTTCTGAGAGGTTAACATTCCTGGGTGGCGGGAATGAAAATGGGCCTGTTAGTTTGCGGAGAACAAAATGCACTGAGGCATTTGTTCATTTCTAATTTGTCACAGTTCGTGGTTACAAGACATCAGACTTAAGTACTGAAGTTCCTACGCTACTAGTGTGAGAGAGGAGTATCACCACCAATCGCCTACAGTGGACGAATTATATGGAGAAGTATAACTCATCACCAAAAAGAAGTGACGGAAACCACAGCTGATTTTTTTTGCAGGACTCATCTGGAGCTAAGTGTTATATAACAGGCTACAGCAAAAATACGGACATTATTACTAACGCTCTACCAAAACCTCAATGAGGAAAAATTTAATATAACTTTCACCCCATTTAATCCTTATTTTAACTTGTAGAACTAAATGACTATTAAATTGTTTTTGTATGTTATTTTACACTAAACAATAGTAGTTGATTTAGTTTATATGTACGAAAGCAAACGTATGAGCCAGTTTTTCTTGATAAATAAATAAATAAATAAATTTTATATATATATATATATAATAGATACATATATATATATATATATATATATATATATATATATATATATATATATATATATATATATATATATATATATATATATATAATATATATATATATAAATATATAAATAAATATATATATATATATATATATATATATATATATATATATATATATATATATATATATATATATATATATATATATATATATATATATATATAATATAGTATATATATATATATATGCATATTATATATTATTATCAATATAATATATATATATATGTTATATTATATATATATATATATATATATATATATATTATATATATATATATATATATATTATATATATATATATATATATATATATATATATATATATATATATATATATATATATATACTGAAGCACATTAAAAACGCACCCCCTGTATAATCCAGGAACAGAGTGTGAAATGTAAATATAAGTGTGTACAAGTTTACATATTTGGAATCTTTATTCATTTTCCTATGAATCCATGCTGGTCATTAATTTGTACATTTGATTGTTATGAAATTCATTGCATTCTGTGCAGGCAAGGGAGAAAACCAAAAATACAAAAAAATGCACGTGCGTTATCCTGCTGGAGAAGCTGCAAGTCTGGATAAATTGTGAACGCAGGAGCAACCAGTGCATCCAAAACCTCATCTCGATATGTCACAGCATTAACATTTCCACGGAAGACGTGAAGAGGCAAGCGATGGTGAAAACTGAATCCTCCCCAAATGTGAATACTGCCACCTCGAAATCGGTTGACACAGCAATCTGCAAAGCCCTCTTCACACCGTCGCTAAATCCGCATACGTCCATCTGCAAAGGATATGTTGAATCTGTTCTCGTCTGTGAATAGGACAGCATTCCACTGCAGTCTAGTCCATCTGATATGTTGCTCTGCCCATTGCAGGCGCTGCTAACGATGTCTGTGAGTCAAGTTTGGCCCAACATAAGGTCATCTTGCAGTAAGGCCTGTATCTCTGAGTCGTCGTATGACTGTCATTCGAGAGACTTGCCCATGTCTACCCACTATTGCTCTTGCTGTTTGACTTGCCGGGAGAGTCAATTCCTTAGGTGACTCAGCACAATATGACGATCTTGCGCAGGGGTAGTAACTCGTGGTTGGCCACTCCGAAGTCTATCCCGGGCACTGCCAGTGGTTCCGTAACGTTCATTGAGACGTACAATAGTGCTGTGGTGGCAATTCATCCTTCTGGCAATGGCCCGCGAGCTTATTCTGGTCTCCAACATACCAATGGCTCGTTGGCGGTCGTTTTCAGATAGTCGTGGCATTTCAAGCACATGTACTGGGTGTTTTGTCTCAACGGCCTTTTTATAACGAGTATACTGCCACAACGCGTACACATTTTCAGGTTCATAGCTGTTGAGAATCGTGTTGCACGTGTAACTTTCATCGTTTTCATGTAGTCTGTACACACACCCATGGGTTGAATCATGCACTTTCCATTCCAGCAGCCATTCGCTCTCTACCTCATGGCAAACATGGGGAAAATCCATTCCCACACTTTTTTTTGCCAGCTTCTCGGCATCAGTATATATAATAGTGGTGCGTTTTTAATGTGCTTCAGTATATATATATATATAATATATATATATATATATATATATATATATATATATATATATATATATATATATATATATATATATATATATATATATATATATTATAAATATATCACTATATATATATATATATATAATATATATATATATATATTATATATATATATATAATATATTAATATATATCATATATATACATATATATATATATATATAATATATATATATAATATATATATATATATATATAATATATAATATATATATATATATTATATATATATATATATATATATATATATTATATATATATATATATATATATATATATATATATATATATATATACTATATATATATATATATATAATATATATATATATTATATATATATATATATATATATATATATAGAGCCATTACTTATAAGAGGGCATTCGTTGGATTACTCCAACTGGGGGCTTGACAGGCCAGAGTCATTGCATAACCCCTATACAAAAGGCGACGGACCAGATAATAAGTTAACAAATTTGCTCAGCCCTTAAGCAGCGTTTGTTCTTGACTTCTGGGAATTTCTTGTGAAGGCTCCCTCATTGTACAAAAGCCATTCATCTTCTATCTATATCTTTGCCAAGAGTAATCTTGCGCGAAGATAGATACATTTTACGACCAACTTTTAGATACGCGTGCGTTGGGACCATTAGTGGACCACTCCTGCAAAGCAAGGGGAGGCAATCCCGTGACAATTTGGCGACTCGAGCCGGGATATTGAACTCGGACACGCATTTGTGATAAATCACAAGTGCGGACCTCGTTTTTATTATAGTACTACGGTCTATTTATTTCCCTAGAATACTGGCAGAAATTTTAGATTTGCTGAAAGAGTATTGTTAGCTATTAGTTTTGATAGATCGGCTCATACGTGTTGCATAAATAAATAAATAAGGTGAAATATTTTAAGAGTAAAGTAATAATTGATACAATAAAAAAAAACTTCTCTAAAGTTAATTGGTAAAGGAAAAGAATTGTTCATTTGCTGAAGCCTAATTTCTGTTTGTTGTCAGTGTTGTGCATTCTATAAATTTTAGTCAGCCAGTATTTTAAACTTAGCGCTAATTTTAATTTTAGAGAAGTAGCAATTGCAAGTTTCGTGTCGCCTGTACACACTCTCCTGATACAGCATGACCGACGAATCACAAAAATCTCTATACTTTTTATTTAAATGTTGCTAAAGAGATGGTCTTAGCGGGCAAAGAATTATCAGACTTTGTTGCCACTTCGGTGAAAGCGGCCAAAGAAGAACAGGAAGCCGAGAAAGCCATGACCAGAGAAGAGAGAAGATTGGAAGGGAAGAGAAAGAAAAAGTAAAGATCTTTTGAGGAGCAGAAGGCTGAAAAGCAAAGAGCTTTTGAAAAGTAACAGGCTGACAGACTAGGGGCCGAAAAGGAGGCTGACAGACTACAGGCCAAAAAGGCAGCTGACAGACTAAAGGCAGAAAAAGAGGCCGAAACTGCAGAAAGGAGGGAACAGGCCGACAGAGCCCACGCACTCGGGCTTAAAGAACTAGCGGTTGAAGGAATAGGAATCGAATCTAGTTCTAGCACCAATGGGTCGGGGAGCTTCTCAGACTAGTGATGGGGTAAAATATATCTCACGTGGTAGATTCCTAGCGGCCTCTTTTCAGTTAGATGCTTACTCAGAAACTTCCGAGGAAATAGACATTTATCTTGCTAGATTTCAGTCTTTAGCTGCCACCTATGGATTAGATAGAGAGAGAGATACTTCTTCTTCTTCCTCGTTCGCCCCTGAAAATGACGGTGGTTGCGTTGTGTCTGTTTACGCCGTAACTGTGATATCTAAGCACCTTTCGGTCGACGCATCCGACTTCAGCACGGCAAATTTTTTGGGACCGGTGTGCCTTCCCTCTTCGATCCGTACTCGCTTAGACAGACTGCACTGCTGCAGACTGTTTCCAGGACCACCATGTGGAGGTGGAGTACGGTCTTAGTCAGCTCTGGTTCGCTGACTCTGATGCAAGCAGTCAAGCTATGGGTCGCTGACTGCATTCTCTATTGCTGCATCTTTTGGTCCAACATGAGATACAACATGAAGCTATCTCAGAGTCTACGAGGACCTGCGTACGACGTCTTCCTAAAAATGGCACCGGAAGATAACAACAATTATGAGTTGTTTAAGAAAGCTCTGCTGCAACGTTTTCAGCTGAATGCACAAACTTTTCAAAGCAAATTCCGGGAAGCCAAGGGGCAAAAAGACGTGTCGTATAAGCAGTTTGCTACACGTCTGACGATGTACTTGGAGAAGTGGGGATCACTAAGCGCCTTCGAAGAATCGTACGAGAGATTACAAGAAGTGATTATTGTGGAGCAGTTTAAGATTCGCTCACCCCAGACATGAGACGGTTCCTGGCTGAGCATGGGGCCGAAACTCTTGATCAGGTGGTACTTTGCTGATCTGTACCAGTGCGCCCAGTCGGACGTGAACCCGACTAAAAGGCGCCAACACGATAATCAACTTAAACGAGGAGAGCACCCCTTCACTGACTACAAAAGTATGACCAACACCTCACACAACACGACACAACAGCAACAACAACCACATGATCACCATAGGCAGAAACAGGGCAATTCAGCCCAGGGAGCTGGAAGGCGATGGTGTAAGGCGTGCAAATCTGACACGCACTTCACATCAGACTGTAAGAGGCCTAAGGCAGGCCCTTATAATGTCGCATGTCTGATCAGGGGGCCGATAGGGAAACATGACCCCCAGGCATATGAACAAAATTCCAGCCACCCTTCTATTACTGAGCAAGTAACCGTGGGTAACCAACCAGGACGGTGCTTGTATGATTCAGGTCTTGAATATTCCGCTTTAGTTTCCCCATTTTTGGTTAAGGCCCACCAATACACTGGTGAAACTGTAGAAATACAGGGGCCCTGGAAGAGCATAAAGGTTTGCCTTTGACTCTTCCAGTTGCAGAAATTGAAGTTTCAACCCGATATGTACGGGTAATCTTGCGCGAAGATAGATACCTTGACGACCTACTTTTAGATACGCTTGCGTTGTGACCATTAGTGGACCACTGCTGCACAGCAAGGGGAGGCAATCCCGTGACCTTTGGTTCCATTCTAGTCCTCGGTCCTTCAAAGATTGTCTAATGTTGTCCTCCCAGCGGACTCTCAGTCATCCTGGGGGTCTGGATCCCTGGCTCTTTGTTTCCCATGCTTGTCGTGGTAGCCGATCTTCTCCCATTCTGCAGACATGGCCAAACCATCTTAGTTGGGACTGTTCTATTTGGGTCTGCAGCAGATTGGATTTTAGGCCTTGACGTATCGTCTGGTTGCGGACCATGTCTCTTCTTGTTACTTCAACCACCTTCTTCAGATACCTTATTTCTGAGGTTTCCATGCAGTTCCCTAATTAAATTATCATTACGGAATTGATTGTGACGTACGGGCTTGCAATGTAAAAAGAGCTTAATATGAGTATTCAAAATCAATCGTTCTAACTACACTCATGACCTACATGAAATGAGCAGTAGAGAGTGTAAATTAGAGCGAGCGAGAACGAGAGTGAGAGAGCGAGAGAGCGAGCGACATAAATTAAAAATACATGTGAAATTCTTTCCAAAGACAGATTATTGTGCCTTGTGTGCCGTGAAACATTAGCTGTTCAAAAACAATATAACCTTTGGCGGCACTTTGAAACAAAACATCCTGTTCTCGTTAAATTGGACCAAATTAAAAAAAAAATAGAGCATCAAATTTAGTGGAAACACTTAGTACCCAACAGCAGATTTTGAAGAAAGTGAACACAGAGAATGGGATGTTTACTAAAGTTAGCTTGCTTTCAAATTTCGAATGAAATTGCTGCGGCTGGGAAATGCTTCACAGAAGGTGGATGTTTAAAAAAAAGTGACTGTTGATTGCTGTATCAGAGTTATGTCCAGAAAAAAATAGAAAGGACAAATGCCTCTGCTAAGTACACTGAGTTGGAAGCTTAACAGGCGCATTGTCTCGCTGTTCACCCACCAATGTTAATCTCTCAGAAGAATTAAATTCTTGAGTATACACAGTGTAACTCAGGAAAGATGAATAGAAATCACTACTATTCTTCTGGGTATTAAACTATGTGATTTGACAGCACGAACAATGATTTGTGCCTGAACTAACATTAACAAGTTACATATATCTCACAAAATGATATGATACACTTGAGGCACATGTGATGTAATCACTCATCACTGCTCCAGTCGGGGTCTGGGGGTCGCTGCTGCTTTCGCGTTTCTGAGCAAATTAGCATAAAACAAACCAAGCGCTTGCTGTGGTGGTTTATGAATATACTATTTTCATATCTTCTTCTTTGATCCATAACCGCCAACCGTCTAAGCAGTTATCAGCCATCACGCCCGGTGGCGAAGTATTGCAGCAGTGGTCCACTAATGGTCACAACGCAAGCGTATCTAAAATTGATTCCACCTTGCTCGGTCGGCGGCCATCCTTCGTACAGTGCCACAACTCTGGTTCATTCTTTGCATCTCGGCCTCCACAGTCCTCCGCCAAGTTGTTTTTGGTCGGCCTCTCTCTCTTTCGTTTTCCATCGGGGGTCCATAGCATAGCTGTTCTTGTGATGGTATCAGGGTCCTTTCTGAGGACGTGGCCAACCCAACTCCAGCGTCTGCCAGCTATGATGGTGTGCATGTCCTCCTGGTTACTCCGAATAAGTAGTTCTTGGATGCTGATGGTGTTTGGCCAAAAGATTCGGAGAATTTTCCTTAGGCAGATTGTTTGGAAGAAGGACAGTTTTCGACATTTCCTTCTCTGTTACTCTCCAACATTCCGCACCATAGAGAAGCACAGAAAGTACACAGCTCTCATACAGTCTTAATTTGGTGTTTGTGCTGTACTGGGAAGACTTCCAAATGTTGTTGAAAATAGCAAAGGCTGTTCTCGCTTTATTCATTCTGTTGTTAATGTCCTTGATTGTTCCGCCGTCAGGTGTTACTATGCATCCTAGGTAAGTAAATGTGTCTGTCTGTTCTAACTTCTGGTTCCTTACTGTTATTGGCTCAAGATTGCCCACATTTAGTGTCATGACCTCTGCCTTCTTCAGATTGATGTTCAGGCCAACCTGCTGGCCATACTTATTCAGTCTATCGGTTTTGTCTTGAATGAGTTGATGTGAATGCGCGAGTAATGCAATGTCATCTGCATATTCCAGGTCTTCCAGTGTAGAAAATGTTGTCCATCTAATTCCTCTTGGACTGCCCCTCTGTTGTCTGGCGCATCACCCAATCTATGGCTGTCAAAAATAATGTTGTTGATAAGGGGCATCCCTATCGTTCTCGTGTTTTCACTTCGAAAGTTACATTATTCAATCCGACACTGCACGTAAAGTTAGAATATAAGCTTTTTATGATGGAAACAATGTGGCTGGGAATTCCATAAGCCCTCAGTATTTTCCATAGTCTGTCCCTGTGTATGCTGTCAAGTCTTTTCAAAATCAAAATTTTCATATGTTTAGGTATATAACCTCATTTATAACCACTAAGCAAGAAAACGTGTCAAATTCACATTTGTAAAATAAAAGTTCACAACTTACCCCTAATGGGTTATACAATCTCCTCGCACAACGTAGAATGGACACAAGCAATTTAGGTTATATGCTTTCGAATCACTTGGCCTGGACATTTTAAAATACTCTTATTATGACGGGTGTCTGCGAATCACTTGGTCTGGGAAATATTTTGATTCCTCTTATGACGGGTGTTCCTCTGCGAATCACTTGGTCTGGAAATATTATGCATTCCTCTTATGACGGGTGATCTGATTCCTTAGGACTCCAGTCTTGTATTTTATAAAGGCGAGCGTAATTTTTTAAGGTTTAAAGTTTCCCTAAAATACTTCGAATCTGTCCTGGTCTTTTTTAAGTTTCCAGTCTTTGTATTTAAATTTTGCAGGTTTACTTGTAATTTCCAAAGTTGCCCAAATACTCGATCTGTCCACATATAAGTATGGAATTCTAGAGGTCCAACACTTCTTTGGGAGTTGCTAATTTGGCGTTGCGATGCAGTCTGATCTGAGACTCCAATTTCACTATATTATATCTCTCATTCTAAGTTCAAATCCCAGATTGTGCTTCCGTCGAATTTCCCATCACCTGTGTGTGTGAATCCCCCAGACTGATTTCTCAGACGGACAATATTGGCTTCCTATTCAATCGATCGGGCGAGACCGTCTTGGGTAAACTTGCACCGTCGCTATCAGAAGGTGGTCAGACTGATTGAATTGATAAGCGTATAATCCACTGACCGGTCTAATTACCTGGTCGTGCGATTCACCTGGCGAACGTAAACAGTATGGGAGCGGCTTCATAGCACAAATAATGGAATGGCAAAATATGCCAAATAATAAGCGATGAGTGAGAGAAAAATGAAGAAAAGAAGTGATACTGCCGGAGTGGATGAAAGAGTGAGAGAGGGACCAAAAATACATGTAAAAACTACAGACGTTTCGTCACAATTTATACAAAGATTTAATGTTTTTGTTTTATTTTGAAGTTTTTGAGCAATACTTTCATTAATTTACCATTAGTTCTATACATCACTCTATCGAGACTGACTGGCATATTCACATTTAAAAAAGAGGATTCGGCAATTAACCTTTCCATTACAGAAGGATGCAGGAACAGGGCTAATATTGTAGGTATATATATATATATATATTTGGGAGGGCAACATTAGACAATCTTTGAAGGACCGAGGACTAGGATGGAACCAGGCCAGGAGGAAGACAGCCGATAGGATAGTCTGGCGCTCTCTCTTCCAAACCTCTACACCTCACGGTAGAAGGGGAACGACTAAGTAAGTAATATATATACATATATATATATATATATATATATATATATATATATATATATATATATATATATATATATATATATTTATATATATATATATATATAATATATGTGTGTGTGTGTGTGGGGCGTGTGTGTATGTGCGTTGTGTGTGTGTGTATTGTGATTTGTATAGTGACTTTGCTGTCTGTGCTTTTCTTTTCCTACAGTCGAGCAGTGGCCGACTATTAAGTTTGACTAAGTGTCAAAACCTTGGTACATTTTCTGTAACCCTGGCCTATAGGAAACTAACTTGTGTAAACTGTTTTGGGGGGAAACAAAACTAATGAAAACCCAGGTTGTTTTATTTTAAATACAAAACAAACTAGGTAAAACTTCAGTATCTAATTCTACGTGTAGCTAGTTTAATGGCTAAAACATTGACAAACTTGTTACCACTGATCTTCACCCTGGACAACTATAAAATTTTTGCTCCCCGCCGGGGTTAATTTCCCCTACTTACTGCCGACCACAGCAACTTTGGGGTGTTTTGAACAAAATACTATCCTAACTGTGTGGACGTTTTGTGGTGTCCTAGTGTTCTATTATGATCTTTCTTTCTTTCTTTCTTTCTTGTGTCTACCATATACTTATTCTCGTTAATTATTCACTACTTAGAAGTCTCGGGTTTCCTTCTTTCTGTATGTGATTTCTTAATGATAGTATTCTTTAAAGTTGACGTTGCTTTGTTACACAAGATGGCGACTTAAATTTGGACGTTAACAATTTCTACTTTTTTTTTTGTGGTAGAGACAAGTCAAATGGAGACATAATAAGTCAAATGGAGACATAACAATGTGTACTTCCTTAGCCAAAAAGTCAAAAAACTCTCCTAGAAAAGGGTTGGGGACAGCCTTAGTAAAAGGATTTCTGGGGAGGAGCTAAGGAAGGCAAAACGGACATTAATTCATGTTGAAAATCGGATGCACTAGGATACAGGTCTAACAAAACAGTGCAACGTACACCGCTTAGGGAATACGATATGAGTAATAAAGAAAGCATATATCTGGCCATCACCAGTATAATTTCAGAAATAAACTCAATGATGATGTCAATATATTCAAGCTGAACACCGCTTTCTGAAAGGTTTTTGGAAAATACTTTCTAGTTAATCGTCCTGCTAGTGTAGGAGGAAGAATAATAAAAAGAAACGATTACATTGTGTTGATTCTGTTAAGTTAATAAGCCTTAAGCAGGTATCCAATCATTACTCGTATAAGTGACGTATTTTACAAAGTCAAAGGAAAAATTTCCAACAATCAGTAGCCGAGGAACATATGAGTACGAAAATTTTTAACAGTAAAGAGCTAAAAGATGTGACAAAGCAACTTGTCGTAGATTTTTTTATAGGAAATTAAGACTTGGGTTGGTCCCCTTCTGAATAGATTTATAATAAGTGATAGTCACAGTGAGAGTTAGTAATAGAAATAGATTTCCACGAGTGAGATGGTAGAAATTTATAGAGGCTGTCCCGGAAATCGAGAATCTCTCTCTCTTTTCCGCCTATCTTCTACAACAGAATAGTCTCGCCAGAGGAGTCAGACATTCTAATAAAAAAAAATTATGTTTATATTAATATATCTCTCCTCTATCCACTCACGTGTTCGCACATACATGTGACGACAGTTAGACACACAGACGTGGGAAAACTATAACAAAGATTATATAAATATTATGGGAACGAACTGACCACCACACTGAAATAAATGTAGGTATAGTTTAATTATCATAGTAAACTTACATCACAACATATAAAATACATCAAAAGCATGTACACATAGTCATAAAAATCAAGGAATGCTACAATAGTGATAGACCAGTAGTATACAATGCGCAAAACGAGGCGTTTATTTTTTCTGCAGGAGCGCTGCAGGAGCGCCCTGCAGGAGCATGACTTTTATATAGCAAAAATTTCTGCAGAGCGCTGCAGGGGCAAGATGGATACTACCTAAGTTGCGCATTGTATACAACTACTTGAGCCGTTAGCGGTTATTTACTCAGGGAACAGATGTGAATACTTTGAGGTCTGTTTCGGCACGTTCCAGCATAAATCCAGTTCTCGTTTATTTGTAATACACGCAGGTGTCTGGATGGTTTGTTGACGGGGAAAGAAAGGCATTAGAGATAAGTTTTTTCTTTGCGACCAACCATTTTAAACAAAAGTTTTACCAAAAAAAAATAAAATAGAGTATCTAACAAAGTATTTTTGAAATAAAACTTAACAAAAAAGTGAGAAATACGTTAGAATGTTAAATATATGTCTGTTATTTCTCTGTTTAAATATCTGGCCGTTTGATGTTCGCTAGGCGTATTTTTCTTAACAGACATTGTGAAGACATAACCTACACAAAGGTCTAAATGTGTGTGTGTGTGTGTGTGTGTGTGTGTGTGTGTGTGTATTCGTGTGTTAGGATGTTAAAATAATTATTTCTATTTAATAACATTATAAAAAGTTTTAGTTGTTCGTGTGTTGTATTAAATATTTAAACAAAAAGATATGTCTGTGCGCTAGTCGGTGTTGTTAAAGGCTGTTTCAAAATAGTCTAACTGTTAATATCTGTTAAGATGTTAACTCAGACACTAAATTGTTATCTGTGTGTTATGTTAAATTTTTACACGTCATTTTTAAAGAACGGTTGATTTTAGTTAAGACTTACCCGATTATGTACTGTAAGTTAATAATTTTCCTTAGTTTAAAACTTAGTCATGTTTATCACCTACTGTTAGACAAGTATTTTGTTCATTTTATTTTTGCGAGGTTTATTTGTGTTAACATAACAAATATAAAAAGACAGAATCTGATAACGCAAAAATTAATAAACACTTTTATCACATTAAAAATAATATTTAGAACATACCATATTTGTCGAACTACACAAAGACAAACGCCTTGGTATGGTACAAACGATCAAACACGTTAATAAAGCTTATTTCTTAAACGACAGGGCGTCACACACAGAGAAACAAATGAATTAAGATTTTTTCACTCTTCCCATAACAATGCAATCGTCTTAGATCAACCCCACCTAGTCAACAACATTACAGATTTCAAAGCTTTTCTCTCACAGTTACACGACAGCGATATTGTCACACAAGCACAGTTAAACAGACCAAACACAAAATACTTTGTCGAAACAATCGCAGCAACGACTTTCTATCTGTACCATATCCAAGACTTTCCCATCGGCTGGTGCTTGCAAGACATTCCCTCATTCATCACGGACAATCACCACATCCATACATTACAACAGGACTCAAACTTACAACCATACAGTGATAACTTTTGCTTTTTTAGATGTCTAGCCGTTTTTAGGGGTGGTTGTTGCGTGATAAATTCTCGCAACATCGTTTTATTTCAATATCTGTTTTATAACGCAAGGGCAACAACTGCTTGGAATTTATAGTCACTTTTCTCGGTAAGCATTTGTCTTCTCGCGTTGGTATCGAATGCAGTTAAGTTTGAGCTGTGGTCGTTTTGCGCTGGACTGCGCATGACTTGTCTTGCTTCTTGTCGATCGGTTTCCGCCCACCACTAGTGGGAGTGAGCGATTTGGAATGGCGAAAGAGATGCCTCGTTGAAGAGGGGATCTCCGCTATTTTTTTGTTCTGTCAGGGATGTGTAGTCCTCTTAATGGATATTTCGTTTATTCGAGATAATACCTCTAGTGTTTCCCACATGTCGGGAGGCGTGATATTTCTGTGTATTTCATGAAAGCAAGGTAAATTGACACTTTCATTAACTCTATTGATTTTGGGTCGTGAGCGATTTCGATTCATAGCCTGTCTGCGAAAGTCGTCGTCACGAGATGTTTTCCTAGCTCACATGTCGCTGCATTGTACTGCATCGGTTGATGCAGGTACCAAGGACCATTACTTGCTACTTTGTTAAATGAACTAGGTTTGGAAAACCTTTATTATCTAGAGGATATTTTTGAGGACATTATTTATACTTCGGCAGACGTGTCTGTCTTGCTGAAGTCAAACTAAGGAGAGTGAACTGATCTCATACATCTGGTTATCTCCTGGCTGTTATAGAAAAGGATGGTGTTTTTCACCTGACTACATTTACAGCACTATGAAATATAACATGCATCTGACTCATCATTGTAATGCTGTCTACCGTTTATTGCTGTATTGAATGTTGCTGTGATAATGACTGTTTGATGTGCCTACACATTTGCGTAACCATTTTGTCACTGTGGCGTCCACAATAAATAATGAAGAAAAACGTCAACGGCTGTTTCAAGACTCATTGACTTTATACGTCGTGAGTTTACTGACGTCCTATGTGGATTGCCCTGTTATTGTTGCATGAACATTGTTTTGACTGAACACATCTACACACTACACAAAACCAGACATGCGGATGCCATCCATCATCATATGGCATCACGCATCATTTGGTGGCCATAAGCTGGTTTGATTCTGGTACCAGCAAACACGGGGTCCCTTACCCACTTCATTTTCAACAAGAATTCATCAGCATCCTTCAAGAAATTAACATTCTTCAATACAGTCAACATCTTCAAAATTTTCAAAGTACTCGGCGTTGCCCGGTAAAAGTCAGTCAAATTTCAATTTTTTGACGGAAACAAGAATTTGACAGTACCCGGCGTTGTTACATGTTGCCGGATAACTCGGACTGCTGTTATCTTTTACGCAAGTCAAGCAAGTTGCTGCTGTCAAGGTTCCAGTGCTGTCGTTTTTTGAGAAGGTCAAGTGCCGGTTGAAACGGGTTGTTTTCTGAAGAAGGCCAAGTACCGATTTCCATCAACTTACTTTTGGATTAGAAGGTCAAGTGCCGAAACAACTCAACACACAGTATGTCAGAAGCTCTTGTACCATCGTGTTAGCAGTGGAAGCAGTTCAGATGTGCCATCATCGTTGGAGCTTCGCTCTTTAGGACGTTGATTGACATCCGTTTTTCTGCTGTTCTACGATTGGAAGCCTATAAGTTAAGTGGCCTGTTTGTATGTAAACTGTGCCCTTATACTTCTGCTGAGTCTTCTGTGTATCATCTCATTCTATATGTTTTATATGTTTTATATGTTATTTGTATATTTATATGTTTATATTTCAGCGGGTTCTCGGTTGGGTGGTGTCTCCGTTAGATTATGCCACGTCATAGAGGTCGTCTATTGTGAGCGTTTTCTGTAAGGTTTGCAAATTTCCAATACTGGAATTTGCTAAGCGACTTCTGTTGCTATTTATGTTAGCTGTGATGACATGTTTTAATATTGTTTTCGTTATTATTTCGCATTCTTTAGTTTTGTTTTGATTTGTTTGTGTTTGTTAGCCTACTCTTGTCTATAATTTAGTTTCATACAACATTTTTGTTTATACACTGTGGTGTCATGTATTTTGTTTAATTCTATCGCAGATATCGTCACATTTTTTGTGATATTTCATTAATTTCTGCTTTATTTTTAGTTGATTTCTGCAAAAGTTTTTGTATTGTTGCTGATCTTTGTTATTGTTTACATTGTTATTGTTTACATTGTTTGTATTGTTTACATTTTCAATGTTTACATTCTGCATGTGTTTACATAGTCATTGTTTACAGTTATAGTAATTAGTTAATGGGCTATGCTAATGCACTGTTACTACTATACTGATGATAAATGAATGATGAATAGTGTCGTGCACTATTGAATGAGAAGTGCACTTATGATCAAGAATTGAGTGCTGATATTTCATATACAAGTTCTTTGATTGGAGACTTGTTTCCCACAGAGACTGGGATAATATAATGTGATGTGAATATACAAGTGCTTAATTAAGACTTGTTACACTTAGGTTTGAAATAAATTAGTTAATTATTTCAGGTTTTTGACTCATATGTTAGACAACATGTCTACATTTGAGCACTTTATTGAGCAGGGTAAATTGCTTGGGAAGACTGGTGATAAGTTAGAAGAATTTGCAACTGCTCGATATGATAAAGCAATGGAAGCTGAACAAAAGAAACTGCAGATGCAGGTGGATGAAAAAAGATTCCAAATGGAAATGGAAAAACAAAAAAGGGAATCAGAAGCTGAGGAGAGAAAACTCCAGCTACAGCTAGAAGCTGAAAGACTTCAAAAAGAAGCTGAGAATAAAAGACTTGAAAAAGAGGCTGAGAATAAAAGACTTGAAAAAAGAGGCTGAGAATAAAAGACTTGAAAAAGAGGCTGAGAATAAAAGACTTGAAAAAGAGGCTGAAAATAAAAGACTTGAAAAAGAAGCTGAAAATGAAAGACTTCAAAAAGAGGCTCAGGCTGAGGAAAGAGATTACAGAGAGAGTCTGATGAGAGGAAAGAGAAAGCAAAAATGGAACATGAAGAAAAGGTCTTAGCTTTAGAGTTGGAAAAATTGAAATTGACAAGCATGAGTAATGGTAATGATTCAAACAAGGGTTCATCTTCTGGTAAGGCTAATAATGATACTTTTAAGATTAAGTTACCAACATTTAGTCCTTCCAGCGATGACATAATGTTCTATCTGGACAGATTTGAACAAGCATGTACAGCTCATAACATAGACAAAGCAAAATATGTTTATCAGTTATCAGGGATACTGACAGGTAAAGCTCTAAGTATATTAAATATGGTGGATGAACCTGACAAGAACAATTATGAGGTTGTCAGGGCCGCTTTGTTAAAGAAATATCAGCTTAACGAAGACGGCTATCGTCTACAATTTAAAAACATGTTACCTGAAAATGGAGTTGAATTCTCCGAGTTTATTGCAAGAATACGCATTACTTTCTCACGATGGGTTGAACTATCTAAGACGGAAAAAACTTATGAAGGACTTATGGACTTAATACTTAGAGACAAAGTCATGTCGTCTGTCAATGAGTCTTTCCTTGCTTTCCTTCATGAACGTAAACCTAAAACAATAAAAGAAATGGAAGATTTCTGTTGCCAATACGTAACTGCGCACCCACACATAACCATGGGTAACTCTAAGGTGAAAGAAGGTTTACCAGTTGCTTCGGCAGCTCCGTATGGTCAAAACTTTGCTCGTAGATCCCAACAAAATTTTGATAGAAAGAGTAGCGGTAATTTCTGTCAAAATCATGGAAATCAATTTCATGGTGATTCTTCTTCGAAGAATTGGAGACAACCTGATAGTACTCGTTACTATCACCCTAATAATTATAAGCATTTCAAAAGAGGATATGGTAATAGAGGTTATTCCTGCCGAAGACCTCAAAACCAAACAAATAGATGTTCGCATCAATGTGAACATGATAGTAATCGTGGAAACTGGAATTCGAACCAGTATAACAATTACAATAGAGACAATAATAACTGCAGAGATAATAATAACTCTGATAACTTCAGAGGTAATAATAGTCGGGGTAGATCTCAACACAAAAAAAAAAGAGATATCAGCAGGCAACTGCTTCTTCCTGCTGCTGTTGCGCATGACGGGAGGGGTTCTTTAATTCTACATAAGGGTCTTGTTAATGATACTCCGGTCTCACTACTTTTCGATTCCGGATGCACCACTATTGGTGTTAGACAATCGCTTGTAGATCCATCTTGTGCTACAGGAAGGGTTATTAAATGTGTCACATTTGGCGGCACTCTAGAAAAATATCCTACTGCTGTAATTCGCATTGCCACTCCTTTCTTTACTGGAGATGTGCATGCTTGTCTCTTACCTAATCCTATTGCGGACCTTATTGTTGGTCGTATTCACGGAGTTAGGGAGTGTACCACACAGCAGATTGCTGCTTGGGAAGATAATAACATGCAAGCTACAAATGCAGTAGTTACAAGAGCACAAGCTCTACAAACACCCGAAACTTCACTGAATAGTGATAATGAAGTTGATAGCCAAGATAGTCACTTAGTGATTACTCGTGCCTCTTTCATAAAATTGCAAGAAGAAGATCCTTCTTTAAAAAAATTCTTCGTTCTTGCGAAGAAAGGTGATCCGAATCAGGATACAAATAGAAAATCAATTTTTTGGCAATGGGGGAGGACCAATTGAAATTTTGCCAAATTCGTCAGGAGGCAAATCTGCGGGGGCCCCGACAATTTATGGTTTTTTTATCCACCGTCGAATTGATGGTACGAATTCCTTCGGCCGGCTTCAGTTTGGTTTGTACGGTCATTATTTTTGGCCCTTTTATTAAGTGACCAATAAGGACATTTCTTTTGCCTTTAATTTCCTTTTTTGCCATGCCAAATGGCTATTCCCGGCCCAAATAGCCATACGAGCAAGGTATGGGGCCAGGTTGTTATTTTCGAACGGGGAGGGACCACGGTATGCCTTGAGGAACATTTTGTCAAGACCCGGGCCTTTGCGCTCCACGGTTCCCCGTACTGTCCACAGGGCCTGCTTGCTGACTTTTTCCCTATTCGGCTCGGGCCCCGTTTTTAGGTGGAAAAAAAAGTTTTTTGCCCAACATAAAATGAGGGCCAGCAGGATAAAATTCCTTTTAAAAGGGCCTCTTTCGAGAGAAAGCCGGGTCAAAGTCGGGCCAATAGTGATGATTGCGGATTTCTTTTGCTGGGGTATTTGTCCATGGGGTAAAGTTGCTCCAACATCAGGAGTTTAATTTTTGTTTTTTTTTTTTTTAAAACACGTTGGCCCCGGAATGTGGGTGCACACCACGTGGATTTGGGCCAGAAGGCCCCCCTAATCCTTTTCCCTCCCTTACAAGTTAACGATCTACTTTTCACAGTAGTTTCTGCAGATGGCTACAGATTTATGGTTAGGAATGTTTTCTCGGCTTGGGGGGTTTTTGATAGGCGGGGGAACCAGATTTTTTGCTTGGTAAGGTCGGATGCTAAACTTAAGTATCCATGGCCCTCAACTTGGGACTGGGGTTTCATCATTATCTTGGCTAGGGGATAAATAATGTGTTCCCCCCCATGGGTTTGGGGTGTATGGCTCACTCCCAATATAGAACGAGTAATCCCTCCACCGGTTTGTCCGTTTCCCCACCACCCAACCTATGGGTCCAAATTAGGTTATAAACGAATCCAACAACCTCCATAACCATTACAACCCCCCATCCAATGACCCCCCTTCTTGGTCACCTTTTGCAAAAAACCCCCCCCTCAGTTTATCAAAAAATCATCCCCCCCCCCAGAAGGGAAGGAAATAGAAATATTGCTTCATCACCACCGATGGACCCCCAGAATTGCTAAATGACCTTCTGGGCACAAAAAACACAAGGGGTTTTTTTATTTTTAAACCCGCGGGGCCCCTTTTGAACGAAAACCAAAACAACATGTAGTATCTACCCCCTATAGAAAAAGGTTCCCCTAAAACCAAAACCATCCACCCCCCCCACACACACAAGTAAAGAAATTTTCCCAACTCCACCCGAAATTCACCATAAAACCCCCCACAAAACCCCACCCACTTTGCCCTAAACCGGTCAACATGGACGGCCGGGTTCCAAACCCCCCCCCACCAATTGTCACCCCAGGAATTTTACCCCCTCCTTTTCTATGACGTACGTCACCCTTTGCAGATTCCCAAAAACACTATCCCAAAAACCAAAACCATCACGGTGCGGAACCATCAAACCACTCACAACGATTCCCTTGGCCGAACCAAATCTGAACTTTCACCTTTAACAACTGAAACTCCCCCCAACCCCCATATTAACGGATCAAAAACTGAACCTCAAATCACTCTATTCAATGGAACTGAAGGATAGCCCCCCCCATTAGCTTATAAAGCAAATGGGGGGGGAACAGAATTCAATACCTACCCCCATTGAGTATGTCATTGCTCTTAACAAAAGTGTGATCAATGTTTAAGGCTAAGCAAAACTGCTTCATCCATTCAGAAAAAATTTGCTAAAAGAGAAGGCAAGGCAGGGCCCAAGAAACCCCGACAACTCGTTTTTTGGCTAACAATAATAAAATGGTTCTACCCTACGAAACCTTTGTCCCCAGGTGACAAAAAAAAGCACCTTCGTCCCTACTCCCCAGTAGGGAAATAAATAGACTTTTCTTATTGCATGGAAAGGTCCGTAAATAGTCATGCCAAATAGTCCTCTTCTCTTCTTTGATTTTTTTTCCGATAGTTGTCTGACTATGTGGTCGATATTGATGGAAAAGCAAAAGGGCATAAAAAAAAACTTTTTTTCCACCTTCACATAAAACATGGGGCTTTCGGAATTTTTCCATTTCACGGAACGTCCGGAAAAAACTATTTCATTTTTTGCCTATTTTTTTTCCAGGGCAATCGTGAAATTGACAAATGGCTCCTGCTTCTGGACATCCACCTTCACGGTTCAATTATTTCATTCCCCCCTGTCTGTCATTCAGGATGAGGAAGCTACTACTTCTCCTGATGGACTTTTTCAAAACCTTCCCCTTTTCCAGTGGTTTTATTTACACTTTTCCAACCTAACGGAAAAATCTTGGAAAAAAACGTTTTTCTGTTTGTTTTCTTTCCTAAATCCCCTTTCTAACGAACAACGAAACATCGGGGGGGGGAGACAAAACGTTTAACTGTTTCAGGGGGTCGACATGCGTCGACAAAAAACGCAAATTTGAAACATGTCCTTCTCGATCGATGTTACAAACATTTTTCAGGATGTTCTCACTGACATTCCTGGACACACAGATGTCTTTCATATAACATGACATGACATTATTTTCTACCGGACACCTTGACAATAATCCAATTAGGGTTAGGCCTCCCGTATCCTATTCCTATAAACACTTTCAGTAATCGCAAGTCGCAAGTGGAAAAAGGAATTGGAAGAATGGATGAATTTGATTCAATTTTTAAATAAAATTGAACCATCGACTTTCACCATATTCCTTTCTTCCATGGTTTATTGTCCGCAAGAAAGGATAAGAAAAATAATACGAAATTTGGCTGTTTTTAATTTTTAATCTGGCAATCGCAAATTGAATCAGGTCACAAAGTTTCGACCGCTGAACCGATGCCTTTGTTAGAAAGATCTACTGATTAGAACTTTCTAATTCTAGATTCTCACTCACAAAACTTTGACTTGTCTAAAGGTTTATTGGCAAGTTGCCTTTAGCAGAGCAAGCATGCCAAAAACAACCTCTTACTGCTTTTTTTTTCTAACAACCTAGGGGTCTATTTCAATGGAATGTTATGCCTTTTGGTCTCATGAACGCCCCTGCCACTTTCGTTCGCATGATGCGTCGAATTCTGTCACATCGTTCGGATGTCATCGCATACTTAGATGACATCTGTCTCTTCAGTGATACCTGGGAAGATCACTATTTAGGGTTATATATGACTTACTGTCCACTCTACGTGAGAATAATTTGACAGCAAAACCTTCTAAAGCTTTTGTTGGTTTTGGTGAAATCTCTTTCCTGGGTCATCGTGTTGGTCATGGTCTCTTGAAGACAGAAGACCACAATACTTCCAAAAATACTGAACATCTCTGTTAAACGAAGAAAACAACAAAAACAAGTTAGGAGTCTCTTAGGTTTAATTCAATTTTATGGGAGATTTATTCCAAATTTATCTTCGATCATGGCACCTCTCTCAACATTGTTGAAGAAAGGTTCGCCTAATCTGGTCCGTTGGTCTGAAGAATGCCAATCTTCACTAGACCAAATCAAGAATATATTTTCTTCTCCTCCCATCTTAAGATTACCTACTCTTGATAGGATTTTTGTTCTTCGGAGTGATGCTTCATCCACTGGGATTGGAGCAGCACTGATGCAAGAATATGCAAATACTCTGCATCCTGTTATGTACATTTCTAGAAAACTAAATGCGGCAGAGAGGAACTACTCGGGTTTAGACCGTGAGTTGTTAGCGATGGTTTGGTCAATTCTAAAGCTACAAAGATTCCTCCTGGGCGCACATTTCATTCTAGAGACTGATCAGAAAGCTCTTACAGCTATTCAGACTAAGAATGTGAAGAGTTCGAGATCCACTCGATATGCTATAGCTCTTCAACCTTTTCACTTCACGGTACGAGCTATCCGTGGTGCGGATAATGTGATGGCTGACATTTTGTCTAGATGCCCACATGACTCCAACTAATACTTCTGTCCTATATTTCCATATATATTACAGAGTCATAACACACCTATATTTCTACAATAGATTAGCACATCTGTACTTACTTTATATGTACACACTATCGTGCTTTGTTGTCATCTTCTTTCTGTTCGTTTTTTAAGATGATAGAGGAGGACTGAGTAGTTAATATAAGGGCCGTTAGTTTACTAAACAGCCACAATTATTAATAATGTATTGTACCTTATGAAGCATATTAGTTATTAATTAGCATTATATTGCTTGTACTTTCTCAGAATGTCATTGTTGAGCTGAGGACTTACCTTACTAGTTCAAGCATGACGAGTTCTAGATTGTGTACTTACCCTCGGAATACCAGAGCATATATCCTGGATCGTCATGTAGTTTAACTTTACTATGTACTTATGTCATTACATGTCAAAGAATGTACTATTTAAATTTTCCTATCAGATTTGTACATCCATTTTTAAAGACAATATTAGAGTATGCTGTTTAATGATGATTATAGTAACTTGCATACGTATATTGTGTTTACATGCTAACGTGATGTGTGTTGGTGACACCTCTCCGATGTGAATATTTTTTGAGACATATTTATTTTTCTGTTGAGGTATATCCTCACCAGACACTCTATAATTAGCCTATTGTTTGGCAATTTAATTAATTTTCAGCGCATAATTCGTGCGTTTTGAGCCGCTTATCGCTTGCTCTTTGATATTGAAAAAAAAATATGTTCCACATTTATATATATCGGGAGGAGGTGGTGATATGTTGCGTGATAAATTCTCGCAACATCGATTTTTACAATATCTATTTTATAACGCAAGGGCAACAACTGCTTGAAATTTATAGTCACTTTTCTCGGTAAGCATTTGTCTTCTCGCGTTGGTATCGAATGCAGTTAACTTTTGAGCTGTGGTCATTTTGCGCTGGACTGCGCATGACTTGTCTTGTTGTTTGGTCGATCGGTTTCCGCCCACCACTAGTGGGAGTGAGCGATTTGGAATGGCGAAAGAGATGCCTCGTTGAAGAGGGGATCTCCGCTATTTTTTGTTCTGTCAGGGATGTGTAGTCCTCTTATGGATATTTCGTTTAGTCGAGATAATACCTCTAGTGTTTTCCCACATGTCGGGAGGCGTGATATTTCTGTGTATTTCATGAAAGCAAGGTAAATTGACTTTTTTCATTAACTCTATCGATTTTGGGTCGTGAGCGATTTCGATTCATAGCCTGTCTTCGAAAGTCGTCGTCACGAGATGTTTTTTCCCAGCTCACATGTCGCTGCATTGTACTGCATCGGTTGATGCATGTACCAAGGACCATTACTTGCTGCTTTGTTAAATGAACTAGGTTTGGAAAACCTTTATTATCTAGAGGATATTTTTGAGGACATTATTTATACTTCGGCAGACGTGTCTGTCTTGCTGAAGTCAGACTAAGGAGAGTGAACTGATCTCATACATCTGGTTATCTCCTGGCTGTTATAGAAAAGGATGGAGTTGTTCACCTGACTACATTTACAGCACTATGAAATATAACATGCATCTGACTCAACATTGTAATGCTGTCTACCGTCTATTGCTGTATTGAATGTTGCTGTGATAATGACTGTTTGATGTGCCTACACATTTGCGTAACCATTTTGTCACTGTGGCGTCGCCACAAATAAATAAACGAACAGAAGAAAAAACTGTCAAACGGCTGTTTCAAGACAACCTCATTGACTTTCACATATCAAGACTCAGTAAACTTTATATAATAATATTATATATAATAACGTACGTGTGAGTTTACTGTGACGTCCCCTATGTGGATTTGCCCTGTTTATGTGTTGCATGAACATTGTTTTTGGAATTTTTGAGACCCGTGGCAACACCGATCAGCACGACTAAAGTACCCTCAATCCGCCGGGCGGATTATACCCCGGGGTTAGTTTAATCGGATATGCCCAAATAGGAAAAAATGTTTATAACCGTAAAATATTGACGTTTTCGAAAAATTTGGGGGACGACGCCGCAGACCCCTGGACCCCCTCACGACACTTAGGAGGTATGATAGTTTTATTTTTTCCAGATACGTTGCGTCTGTTTAATGTTTAAGAACCAATCTTTCATAATTATGCTTTCTCAATAGAACATTTACCAATATTCGATCAGGGCCAGTTAACCTCTATTTATTTTTATCGTGTCCTTACCTCGAGTTCGCGGTAAGTTGTGGAAGGAATATTACCCCAGACGTGATGCGATGGTGCGCCACTGAAAAAAGCGCTGTACCATAACCACGGCACTTCTAATGAAGAAAGAAAAAAAACAGAAGGAAAACAGACAGGGGGGAGAAGAGACCCAATATATTGACAGGTGTTTTAGTTGGGTAGTCTATCCTCCGCACCGAAGAAGAACCGTTTGTTGGAAATTAAATCCCTCCCCCCCCAATCGGAGCGGGGATCCCTGCCCAAGGGCAGGGGGGATAGATGTCGACCCAATTTTTTTCCGGTCCCTTCCCTTATAGAGCCCCGTTTTTTGAACTATGAGATGTTTTTTTTTTTTGAGAACAGTCTAGAGTCCAAGTGGAAAATGCCACTACCTACAACAGCCAAACACGTGCCCCTGTCGTGTCTTTTCGGTGGCCTTCTAACGTCCCCCGGTATTTTGAAAGCCCCCGTGGTGTTTTGAAGTCACAAAGGGTGATCCCCCAGGAGTTGGTCAATAGGATGGCTCGTTATCTGATCAAGAAATTTCCCGACGTTCCCGTCTTATGAGGATTCTGCGAGCGGATTTTTGATGATGTTTTCCTCACCCCAACTCGGGTCCTGAGGAGCTGCATTGTGGTAGAATACGAGGGTTAGTTATGAGGCAGCTAACCCGTAATAGGGTTTCAAATTCGCGCAAGTTATGACGTGACACTGTAATCAAACCGTAACCTCATCACAATATTTCATGGGGGAAGCACTTCATTCACTTTTTAGGGCAAGCGAAACAATAATTTTTAAATAAGAGAAAAGATATATTAAAACAATTTAAATCGAGTATTGCCCACTGACGACTTATTACAATTTTTAGATATAGTAAACTAGGACTTAGCCCCCGTTTTAACGGGCTCTAGCAACAACTAACTCTCGCGGCGTACAAGATAAAGGACAACCAAAGGATTTTTCTATCTGTTAACGAGTACATAACAGATTTTAAGCGAAAAAAGTTAGCATTTGAATTGGAGGGCGGAGTGGGAGGGGCGCCGCTTAATTAACAGAAATACCACCCCACTCGGCATTTTTTGTCCAAACTTAAAAACACTAACATTTCCGCCAGATGAGTAACGCCGAGGGAAGGGTGCCGAAGGTGTGGGCCGGGCGGACGTGGGCCGAGAACCACCTGACCACGGTTGCGCATTTTTCTAACGTGGGTACAAAAAAAATAAAAAGACGTTGGATGTTCCCCCCCCCCGCGCCCCTTCCTTGGCAGCGTTAAGACCCCCGACAAGTTGAGTTTTAATACGGGAAATAACCGACGCACAGCCCAACCAAGGTGTAGACATAGTTTAAAGCGATGCGAACTCCGTGCACTCGGTGTCCAAAGTCACGTTCAAGTACCTTTTTCAAAAAACCCTCCCCCACACCCAACGACATTTTTCTTTTATTTCGAAGTATTGGAAGGGAGTCAGATTTAGGGGCATAACACGTTATGCCAAACAATCGTCGGGGGGACCGCAATTAATTTTTTTCAAACAGGTTCCTCCACGAACACCAGGTAAAAAACCTGCAATAGAGGTGGCAAACGGTTCAAGCCATTTAAAGGGCTTTGATGGCCAACCGCCCTTATTTTTTTTTTAAATTTTTGATATTTATAATAAAAAATTTATACAAATTTTTTTATATTTCAATAATATTAAATTTGTTAAAAATAAACTCATAAATATATATTATTTTTTGTGGGCGGATCATGCAGAAACTGCCCACTGACTTTCCCCCCCCCCCCCCCCGTTAGACGGTAACCAAAGAGAGACGGGGTTACAAGCACCCACAAAAAAAAGAAAACAAAAAAAACTCCACAAATATACCGTGTAAAGTGGCCCAGCGATTATTTTTGGCTTGGGTCCTCCCACCACCCAATAAACGTGACCTTAAAAAAAACCCAGTATAAACGGCCGAACGTGCGATGTCGTTGGTGCTAGGCACAAACAAAACACCCAGGGTAGATATGGTTGGGAGGAAATTTATTAAATCCTATCCCACACTTAATTCAAAACTCTCCCGTACCGCCTCCCTTCCAAGGTTGCCCGTTAACCAGCCAAAAAAAAAAATAAAATTCCACGGCACCCCTAACTGCCACACTAACATACACGCCGGTCGTGACGTATAACCTCCACACCCACCCAGTCAACCAACCCCCATTGGGCTGAGTTGTTACAGAGGCGCCACTGACAATAAGTTCTTAATAGAGAAAAGGGTGAGGTGGAGTGTGGCGGGGGGTAAGGGGGAAGGTGGAGGGGGGGGCAGGGGCATCGAGGAAGGGACAGGGGGAGGCTGCAGGGGGGAGAGCGAGGGAGGTGCGAAGGTGAAGGGCACGGGAGGGGGGGGACAGGAGGATTGTGCTCGTCTGGGGCGCGCGGGTGTGCGGCAGGGCAAGGAATGTGCAACGCCCTATACGCGGTTGTCAAAATGATGGAATCGAGTGTCCGATGATATGCAGTCCACACCGCTACCATCAAATCTCCGTCGTTTTTTCTGAACGCCAGCCTTCCCTACCCAGAAACCCCGTCCTTACACAACACACCAAATAGTCGGAACCCCCAGAACAAAGAAAATATTCTCGCCTCGGTGTTGGAACGAGACCTTGTTTTTGGGTCTAGTCGAGTGTGGACATTCAATAGGTTCCCCCCCGACTCTTTTATAAAAAAAAAAAAAAAAAGAACAATTCCTCTCTTTCTTTCTTCATTCTCTTTTCTTCTTTCTCTCCTGAACTGACGCCCCTTTTTTAAGAATGTTGAACGTCACGAGGGCAGATTAGTAGGGCCCTATACATGCGGGAATAAAAAACACATCAAACAAACGCCGCAAAAACATAACTCCTGACTGTAGGCCCCCAGACGGCATTGATCGAACGTTAATGTGGGGGCAAGAAAATTCTCCCTGAACGACCCCTCTTGGCATTCGCTGGTAACTTAAAAAAATCAAAGGCTTTAGAATTCACACCCTGTATCTAACAACCAGGAGTGCTTGAGTTATCCAGCCCGTGAAACTGAGTTTTTCAAGCAAGGTATTGGGACAGAAGACGTGTTTCGAGAACGCGCGTCCCGGACAGGGTGATAACTGATCCTGCCTACGGCCATTACCCACGAGACCATTGACACCAGCTATGTAACGCGGCCTACGGGCAAGACAATTCACCAATAAGGCGAAGCATAGTGATGTCTCGTAACACGATGGGCGAGGGGGAAACCTCTGACCCAACATAAACCACCCCGCTTTAGGAAAAATGACGTTTCGAGTGACGGACGATATATTCGAATGTAGAGACACTTAAACAGACATGATAATTGTTGGAAAACCTCCCCGTTCAGAAAGGAATTTTTTCGTCTAAAATCAATACGCGTAATTACGCATGTTAAAAATTTTATAAAACTAAACCGACTTCTCGATAAATTGGTAAGATAGGTCAACTTTCAGTTTGTGCGAGACGGACACAGACAGCCCTTTAACAACTCTGGTCCTTAAGCGCGAATAACTTAGCGGGGAACCGTTGATTAAGCCCACGCCGCCGCTATGCGAACGAGGAATATTTAAAATAGCTCCTTACCCAAACCAAGTGGTTCTTCCCCCCGCCCCCGCCGAGTATGGTGGTTTTTATTTTGGTTGTTTTTGTTTTATATTTTTCCCGACCCATAGACCCGACTTTGTAGCTAGCGAGGTAAAACGCGCGCCCTTTGTCAGAAAATGCCGCGAACAAATATTATTTCGAACATGCGGACACCGGGCCTTTTGTAAATTTAGAAAAATACGAAGGCAGAGGGATGTTTTTCCCCCTTTTGTAGCAAGACGTAATCACTGTTTGTGGGGGGGGCGGGACTAACGACAAAACCAACCAACAAGCGGGATACCAAAGGCTTGAACCAACACCCGGGGCTGGCGCGCCCGGGGCGACCACAAAGCCGGACCACAAACCACTTTTCTTAGACGATCCACCACACATCAACTCCCGCCACGTGTGGGGGGTGTATGGGCACCCGTCTCGGAATCGTGCCCTCCAAAACCACCCATCTACCCAATGAACAACCCCGCAACGCCCTAGACTTTACTTTTAAACCCCATAAAACGACAAGGGTCACATCCCCGAAAGACGACGCACAGCCACGTCACCCCCTCAGCCCCCTCCAACCTTAATACCACATGTCCTTCTCCACTATGTACCACCAAAAACCAAATACACCGACACCCACCGGTAAAAAGGACGGGAAGGAAAGAAGAAAAACACTATCGATAGAATTCCACACCCCCACCTCTATGTAATTTCTTACGACGAGACACCGTGTGACCTACTCGTCCCCTCTCCCCGTCAAGGACTGGCCTGCAGCTGTGATATTTTTTATTGTAAATATATTGAATATAATATGAAACATACATCCTTCCTGACTATATAATTCCTCTTATGTATGATTGTACAATATCACTATGTATATATTTTAAACAACAATATCACTGTTTATAATGTTAAAAAAATACAAAATTGTCTTATCATATATAATTTAATTTTACATTCATTTGCTAAAAAAAAAAAAAAAAAAAAAAAAAAAAAAATACTGTACAATGTAATTAACGTTAAAAATACTATATACTAACCATATACGCCTGTTTGATACTACAAAAACACAATTTAATATAAAAATAAAAACTATATTAACTAAAACGCTTTTTTTTGTTTACCTATAGCGTCCCGTTTGTTTTGTCTCAATATATGTCTACTGTTTTTGTATAACTCCCCCCGTACCCCCCCCCCCCCCCCCCCCCCCCCCCCCCCACACTATTAGTTTTATGTAATATATCTTTTTTTTTCTTATGTTATTTTATCGCTTCCTTTTTATTTTCTTTTTTCTTTTTTTTTATTATTATTAATTATTTTTTTCGTCAAACTATCGTCTTCCTCTTTGTCTAAAAGTCTACAAAATACCCTATAATCTATAAACTATAACCTCTAAACTATATACCCACTTTCATGTTTGTTTCCCCTAACACAGCCAGAATACTACTAAGTTGGCTATACTAATAACAACAACAAATAAATATATTACTATATAAAAAAAAAACCTACACCATCGATATGTCAACATTTTCCTTATAATAATAAAAAGCCCCGCCATCTTTCTCTTCTAACTTCCTAAAACCCCCCTCTTCTCTCTTTGTCTTCTCTCTTGTTATACTCAAGTGCGGCCATTTTTGGGGGTGCCCACATTTTTCCCCCTTCCCCTTATATAAAAAAACTCTAAATATAGCCACCACTTCTTCTTGTTAATCTCAAGTCCGCCATCTTGCGCCCCATATAAACCCTCCCCTTCGTAATCTCAAGTACCGGGGGCGTCATCGCCGCCATCCTTCGCCTCCCCCAATAATAAAAGTAAAAAAAAAAAATAGAAAATAAAAATAACCTCCCCTTGTGTTAATTAACACACCTCGGGACATCCCACTACCCCCTCACGTCCCGCGAGCCATCCTCCCACGGACAACTTTCTCCTCCCCCTCCCGGCGACTCTCAATCGCTTGGTCTCCTCTCCTCCCATGCCCCTGCAATAAAGCGGCTCCTGCAGAATTTTATTGCTATAATAAAAAAGTCCCCCCCGCCATGGCTCCTTCGCCGGCGCTCACTCCTGCAGACGCCTCCTGCAGAAAACGCCTCGTTTTGCGCATTGTATACTACTAAGACTCCTGTTTTTGTAAATGGGTCCTTCCCCTGAGATATATAGCTCACAGTCCCGTTTAGAAGGAAAGTGATAAAACCCCAAAAGTGTTTACAGATACATATGATTGAGTCTATGGTTTCCCCTCTTATCTTTATTTTAAGGTAATGGACCAGACTAGAAACTCTGACTTTATATTTTAAATTGCTAAGGGACAATATTGTTAGCAAATATAACTTGCGGAAAAGGGACGTTTTAGCAACGAGGTGACTCAAACAAAGCCCAAATCTTCGCGGATCCCTCCTTTCCACACGGTATCTTTTTCATCAGGGGGCCCTGACTCTACACAACCAATAACCTAAAAACACTCTCGTTGCTGTGTTCGGCAACACGTCCGCTGGCGCAAACTTCGCCGGCGGGAACACCCGCACTCACACACTTTATCTGTAATCTGTCGTTTTAATGAAACGGATTCCCCCACTCTGCAAGAATTGTTTGTTTGTTTTCATCAAAAGAATGGATTCCGGAGACGCGTCTGCATCATGCGATAGTTTTATTCCCCCCCCCCCCCCCAATTCCCCCCCCCCCCCCTCAAAGACTAAAGTTAGTGTCCTACTTATTCACCGAGGTAAAAGAGTTCGCGGGTGGGCTTAAGGCGGGGCACACAGTGTCAGAACACGAGGTTTTTCCCTTAAAATAGGGAATGACCGGTGGACAACTTCTACGCCTCAACAGATAATCTAGGTTCACCCGACACACGTTTGTCACCAAAGTTCGGAAAGTTGATGTTTTTAGATTTTCAGTAATTATTTGTCGCCACAAAGTAAGGCCACAACACAGAGTTTCGGAGGAGATATAGTGATCCTGCCTCCAACAGCAAACGGCCCAGTATAAAACATTTATTTCTTAAAAAAAAAACCTGATTAGTGGGGATTGGTTATTCTGTCTATCTCATGAAGGCCCAACGCGACTGTCCAGACAGGAGGTAACTTGAAAACCCCACGTGGTTCAAGGATTATCGAAAAAAGATTAGAGATTCTCACGAGGTATGTTCTCTGTACGTAAAAAAAAAAACGCCGGCAAAATATGGGTTACCCCAGTATTCTTCACGATGCGCCAGTAACCAACAGAGAGGGCAAGAAGAAAAGTCAAAGGAATAATGATGGTCTACTTTTTTCTACATTGGGAAATCTGTGAAATATGCATATGGACCATTGCACTGCTCAGGGCACATTCCACTTCACAACACATCCAGGAAAAACTGGATAGACTTATATATAATTTAGACCCGCAAGGCTCGCGGCTTGCAACATCCAATTGTAAACGAAGTCCAGAAGCGTCAAGTACGCTCAATGTGAGCCAACCTAGAGCCCCATCGATCAGTAAGGTAATCAGGCAAAACTGTGTTTACAGCAGGAGACGGGATACCCTATCAAATACCTAAGAGAAGCCTATCAGTAAACACCAGTAGGCGAGAGACACGGTGTGGCATGGCATAGATGACAATCCAACAAGTCAGCGATGAAAGAAGGACCCAGCAAGAACAGCCCTTCTTTAAAAAAAGCCCTAAATACACATCTGGAGAGAATGTCTCCTCCCAATAGTACAGCACAAGCACAAAATATAAGATTATATACCCAAGCTCGTGTCTTTTTCCTTCTTTCTTTCTTACCTTCTCTTTGTGGCATCTCTAATGGGAGCGGAAAATCTGGAGAGCACAGAGAAGGACATTCAAAATTGTCCTCTTTATCCCCCCCCCCCCTTCCACCACCATCGCACACAACATGTCTACAAGAAAAAATACAACCTGCCTCTTTTTGGCCGAATAACCCACCCCAACCAAGCCTTCTTAACGCCTCGTAGCAACCAGCAAGAAAGGACAGCACACCTCCATAGAGCTGGGGGCACAACGCTGGAGGCTGATTTGGTCCTGTCCTCAACATAGACTCCCGATGCCATCAACAAAGAAAACAAAAAGCAAGAAAAATAAAACCGACAACAAACACAAGCACAAGAACAGCAATGCTTTGGAAACCCCTGAAGGAGAATCGGAACGATGATGCCGACCAAGAAAAAAACAACGCTATGGCGGAGGACTGTGGAGGCAGAGTATGCACAACGAATGAAACAGAGTTGGGGCAACTTGATACGAAGATGGCCAACCCGGAACCAACCAACCGTGGGCAAAGTGGAAATCAATTTGGTATGATAGTCCAAAAGAAAAACCCACTAGGGAGGGGGCGTGAAGGGGGGGGGGGGGTCAGGACCCCGTTACTGCAGAAGACGTCGGTGGTTACTAGCACTGAAGCCGACCGCCGCAGTACATTACACAGCCACCCGACCACCCCCCACTTCCCCTGTTTCCCAACAATTGTTACCAGCCCAATAACAACCTTAAAAATAACTGCCCTCAAAACAGTTATGACCAAATGACCGTTATAACCCCCATCCCGTGACCCAAAGATATTCATACTATATCACAGAACTCCCAACATCATGAATTCTGAATACAAAGCATATTCCCGTCCCAACACCTCATGAGAGGCAACTCGACCCTAACTACGTATATTTTTAAAAAAAGAATAGTCTCTCGTCTGATGTATATTTAGAAGTTAAATTTATTCATTAGCAGCCGAACAACATGAGTTTAGAGCTAGAAATTAATAAATTTCTAGGTATTTCCCCTGGTTAACTCGTCACTAAAAAAATATACAGACTATATATAAATAAAGCCCCACTCAGCACCAAAATCTAGACAAGCTCAATAAAATAAATGAAATAAGCGATTTCCACTTCATCACTCCACAATATAAAATATAATTATAATATATATATATATATCTATATATATATATATATATTAATTTACCCCTCAACACGAGACCTCTATAGATAACAGGGTGTCGACACAACTTTAGACTCCTACGCTTGAATAAATTTTAATATAGACAGTCTAGCAAGTTTCGACAAATTGTCGTAAAACAAACTGAGAAACTTCGCTCAAAAACCGCTTTAGTTATTTAATATATTTCTATCCACGATCCACAACCTGTCCCCTACTGCGAATTTGATGGACTGAATGAAAATACAGTTTAACAATTCTGGTTTATAAAAAAAATAAAAAACAAAAACAACAGGGAAAAAAACCCCCCGCGCCCCCGCCCACAAACCCCTGCCACCCTTGGAGCTGCGGGGTCCCACCAAATTACGCACAACGAAATAAATCCTCCCCGTTTTTTCCGGTCTTACCACACCCTTCAGCTAAACAAGACGACTAGACTCCAAACCATGACCTCCCAAACAGATCCCAGCGAGAGCGTATTTCCCCCACCGGACTACCCCGCTGACCCTGGCCAACAACCTTCGTCGAGAGGGGAGACTGTGTCAGGTTATCTGCCGCCTTACCTGAAAGCGCCTCATCCCGAATCACG
The DNA here is from genome assembly GCA_024509875.1 of Oreohelix idahoensis. Classification (NCBI taxonomy): domain Eukaryota; kingdom Metazoa; phylum Mollusca; class Gastropoda; order Stylommatophora; family Oreohelicidae; genus Oreohelix; species Oreohelix idahoensis. Next base: position 114,183 of record JAMPIV010014555.1, read on the forward strand.
TCGTATAGTGGCAGGTGAACCTGACAGACAAACTGTCGCCTATAGGTCTGGCGAAAACGCAAATTCGCATTTTTTCCCGGTCCACTAGCAATAACCTCCCCCGAGCTCCTGGCATCAACGTAATAACATCACTAGTGCTTTTTTTTCTATAAATGTGAAAACAGCCACTCGGCGAAAGTTTGAAAGGGGACACTCGTAAAATGGTATTAAAGTCGCCTACAACGAAGCGCCTGCAAAAATTTTTAAACCCAAGCTCCCCACGGCGATGCACAAACCACCGACGGCCACGGTGCAGCACGCCCGCGGACTAACGCGTCGCCAAACCTATGCACCCCCCACACACTGTGTGCCCCCCCAGCCACCCCAGGCAGTACCAGCAGCACCGGCAGGCCCTCCACCCCACTGCCCACATTTTAACCACACACACCACCCGAGGGTTTACCCCTTCATGAGCCCCGCCAACGTAAATGACTTATCCTGCCCGCCCATGTCTTATTCCTCACTAATATCATGATGCCCTCATCACCCTCGGGGACTGCCCCAAACATCGATGTTTGAATGACGCATGCCCCTCCGCCAAAGAGGGGCAAACCACCATTTAATTTATTTTATTTTTATTTTTATTTCTTGATCTATTTTTTTTAAAAAAAAAAAATAGAATCCCGAACCGACACAAGCGGTAAGCAGCGCCCTATTTTCCCCTTTCGCGGTAACCCGTTACCGTTGTTTTCCGGATCGAAACTCTCTGATGGTAACGTAGCACGACCCGCTCATGTCAAACCCTAGCTGTAAATGAGCACGACGAATACTGGTCATTACTTATAAAAGGAAACGACAAGGCGCGAGGTAGCTGGGTAAATATGGTGTCAACCTCCCACCTCCTACAACACAAAAGCTTGGACGCTCTAGTATTGAGTCAAGTCCTCTAACCACATCTACGTCTTCCTACTGCAGTTTTCATGTTATGGACTACCTGTTTATTACATTAACCTGGGATAGGGCACAACACCAGGCTGACAGCTCGAAGGAAGTCCGACATCTAAATGGGGGGCTGCACTGGAAAAATTGTTGCGAAGACCAGCAAAACCAGATTTACGTGGCATATAGAAAACAAAAACAGTGCACACGCAACGATTCAGTATCTCACACAGCTAGTTCCCGAAGCCCCAGATAATATATCGTTGAAACCAGTAGACAGGCGACGAATATTTCACAAGGAAAGAGACCCCCAGCCTGTCTTGTAAGACATAGGAGGACAGCATTTGAATAACGAATATTGATATCCAGGCTCTGTCTGGGTCCCAAAACAAACAAAAGCGACATTAAGGGGAATCTGTAGACGTTCGGTACTGTACCGGTTATTGTCATAACCAAACCATTTCCACCAACAATAAGCCCGATGCCACATTGCCAATACCAAGTAACACATAAACCATAAGAAAGAAAATCGAACAAGGAAATACCCCCAAGGCATGTGGGATTAACCTTTCGCGGTTCCTGGTCTATACTCAAAGGATGCAGTAGACAATAAAAAACGCCCCAAACGTGGTCCCCAGAGTTCTAATTCGCTATTCGCTAAACTAACTTAGCGCTTGTTGATAGTAGAATAAAAAAATATATATTAAGAACAAACCGAACACCGGGGAAAAACAAAAGCAGCAAAAAAGCTGCAACAACCATCCACACGGAAACAACAGAGAAATGGGTAAAGCCCAGACATCATTCTTTCCACAGAATCCCCGCAGTCACAACTGCACTAAAAAGTAAAGAATCATTAAAAAAAAACCATGAATTAGATAACTATACACAAGGAATAATGGAAAAGCACTTTACATTCCAGTGAAGTAAAACACACAAACGAACGACACGAATCCAACAAACAAACTTCCTGGGCCACCCAGCACATATCGAGACCTACAAGCGAAAGGGATAATTTTAATTTGGGTGAGGTAGTTTTTCTCCTTCTCCTTTCTCACTTTCTTCTTTTTTCTTCTTTTTTTCTTTCTTTCTTCTACTCCGTCCTAAATCCCGAACCCCCTTCTCCTTACCCTCTCAGACGTCTGCCTTTAAAAATGTGTCAAAAAGAATCAGTTAGCATATAGATCCGCAGTTTGTAGGCTATGTCACAAACCATTTTAGTGCATGTACAATTTGCGCCCTTACTCGGTCCCTCGCCCCCTATTCATCTTCCATATTATTTGAACATATTTTTATGCACCCTACAGATACAGGAATAATACCCTGACTGAACAACAGTGGAAGGTCAATAAACAACGCTTAATATTTCGCAAGGATTGAAACCGTGTTGTTTAGCTGAAAAGCGCCGCAGGCGTATATCAGACCTAATGAAGCACGTGAACGACGTCTCCGTCCAGCCAACTGGCAAGTGCACCTAACTCAAGCTCCCACACAACCACAATGATACATGCAAAACCCTACGCTCCCCCCACAGGAACCAGGATCACGCGTCCCATAGTGTCAGCACCCCTGGCCCCAGGTTTAAGAGCTACTTATATATTCTTGGTCATAAAGCAAACAGAAGATGGCAGAAGTGCAACATAGAATCAAGAAGATGACATAGGAATGTGCCAAAGCTACAATCCACAAACATGCAATCTAATAAATCCCTCAACCTGAACCCGTCCAAAGGGTCGAGGGTGCCCTGGAGTTGGAAGCAATCCAGCAAGACGAGGGGCTACCTCCCCTGCTCTCACTATCCACGGCAATGCCGTACAAGTGTGGAAAAAAAACCGTGCCCTGCCCCATTTCTTTGATGTTATCAAGCCCCGGGGTTATTTTTTTTTGTTTTGGGGGCCTTCCCTCTTCTTCTCACCGTTTAACCTTCGGGAGACAAGGAAGTCGAAAAAAAGAACCGTTCCCTAGGGGAGGAACGTTTTTCCGAAAGGGATCAAAAGACGAAGTTTATACATTAGTTATTTGCCCAAACCATCAAGCTTTCGCCGTTTCACTACTGGACAAAAGTGGATTCAGGTGGCCCTGCATACGTGTTTTATTTTCTTCTCTCATACACATAGACATTTGTTTTTGTGATCTTTATAAAATAGCAAATGCGCAAAATTCATCTATAGACAACATTTTAATACTCCAAAAGCCTGATCCATCGCTCCTTATCTGCAGTGAGTGGTCCAAAAGGCCCCTCACACCCATACAAGAGAATAGATAATACAAGTGATTTTATAATTATGAAATCTTCACAGGAAAAACTGCTAGTTACTTAATTTCCAGATCACATTTTCCGA
>JAMPIV010014556.1:0-52869 GCA_024509875.1 Oreohelix idahoensis
ACTACGTCGGCACATTCGCAAATTCTTGTTCCCAAGAGCATGAGAGTGCAAATATTACAACATGCTCATGACTCGCAATGTGCTGGACATATGGGTTTTGCCCGTACGAAGTCGAGAGTCCTTGCGGCTTTCTTTTGGCCTTTTGTCAATAAGGACATTCGTATTTACTGCCGATCATGCAAGGTATGTCAGGAGGTCAAATCTAGAGGACCACGACATGCTGCGCCTATCCAGGCTGCTGACATTCCTATTCGGGCCGTTTCAGAAAATGGCCATAGATATTATTGGCCCTTTTAAGGTCAAGTCGGCCAGAGGACATCAGTTTATCCTTACATGTGTCGATATGTGCACACGTTGGCCAGAGGCTATTCCTCTTAAGAGCATATCTACTACAGATATCGCAGATGCTCTTTGGTTGATATTTTCTCGCTTGGGGTTCCCCAGAGAAATATTGTCAGACCATGGCACTCAACTCATATCTGACACTATGTCACAGGTAATGTCTACCTTACATATTGAACGATCTCTCAGTAGTATCTACCATCCTATGTCTAATGGGTTAGTTGAGCGTCTGAATAGAACGCTCAAGACTTTGCTTGGTAAGATAACTGAAGATCATCCTCAAGATTGGGACAGGGTTTTACCCGCGGCTCTCTTTGCCTATAGAGAAGTCCCTAATGAACACACAGGATTTTCTCCCTTCGAACTTGTCTTTGGCGCGCGTCCACGCGGCCCTATGTCTTTATTACACGATCTCATCACTGCCGATGATATTAGCGATGAAACTCAATCCTCATATGAGTATGTCATTGCTCTTAGACAAAAGATCATTGAGGCATGTAAGCTAGCAACTGCTTCATCAGAAATTGCTAAAGAGAAGGCAAGGCAGTTTGCTAACAAAAATAGATGTCTATGACAACTTTGTCCAGGTGACAAAGCATTCGTCCTACTCCCCAGTAGGGAAAATAGACTTCTTATTGCATGGAAAGGTCCGTATGCAATAGTCTCTCTCGGATTTCCGATGTTGACTATGTGGTCGATATTGATGGAAAGCATAAAACTTTCCACATAAACATGCTTTCGGAATTTCACGAACGTCCGGACTATTTGCTGCCTATTTTCCAGGCAACGGATGATGCTCCTGCACCTCACGGTCATTATTCATCCCTGTCTGTCATACAGGATGAGGAAGCTACCTTCTCTGATGTCAACCTTCCCCTTCCAGTGGTTCCATTACATTCCACGGAATCTTGGAAAAACGTTTCTGTTTCTCCTAATCTTTCTGGTGACGAACATCGACAAGTCTCGTCGATGTTACAAACATTTCAGGATGTTCTCACTGACATTCCTGGACACACAGATGTCATAGAACATGACATAATTCTTACCGACAATAATCCAATTAGGGTTAGGCCGTATCCTATTCCTATACACTTTCAGTCGCAAGTGGAAAAGGAATTGGATGAAATGATTCAATTAAATATAATTGAACCATCGACTTCACCATATTCTTCTTCCATGGTTATTGTCCGGAAGAAGGATAAGAACATACGAATTTGCGTTGATTATCGCAAATTGAATCAGGTCACAAAGTTCGATGCTGAACCGATGCCTTTGTTAGAAGATCTACTGATTAGACTTTCTAATTCTAGATTCTTCACTAAACTTGACTTGTCTAAAGGTTATTGGCAAGTGCCTTTAGCAGAGCATGCCAAACCTCTTACTGCTTTTTCTACACCTAGGGGTCTATTTCAATGGAATGTTATGCCTTTTGGTCTCATGAACGCCCCTGCCACTTTCGTTCGCATGATGCGTCGAATTCTGTCACATCGTTCGGATGTCATCGCATACTTAGATGACATCTGTCTCTTCAGTGATACCTGGGAAGATCACTATTTAGGGTTATATGACTTACTGTCCACTCTACGTGAGAATAATTTGACAGCAAAACCTTCTAAAGCTTTTGTTGGTTTTGGTGAAATCTCTTTCCTGGGTCATCGTGTTGGTCATGGTCTCTTGAAGACAGAAGACCACAATACTTCCAAAATACTGAACATCTCTGTTCCTAAAACGAAGAAACAAGTTAGGAGTCTCTTAGGTTTAATTCAATTTTATGGGAGATTTATTCCAAATTTATCTTCGATCATGGCACCTCTCTCAACATTGTTGAAGAAAGGTTCGCCTAATCTGGTCCGTTGGTCTGAAGAATGCCAATCTTCACTAGACCAAATCAAGAATATATTTTTCTTCTCCTCCCATCTTAAGATTACCTACTCTTGATAGGACTTTTGTTCTTCGGAGTGATGCTTCATCCACTGGGATTGGAGCAGCACTGATGCAAGAATATGCAAATACTCTGCATCCTGTTATGTACATTTCTAGAAAACTAAATGCGGCAGAGAGGAACTACTCGGTTTTAGACCGTGAGTTGTTAGCGATGGTTTGGTCAATTCTAAAACTACAAAGATTCCTCCTGGGCGCACATTTCATTCTAGAGACTGATCAGAAAGCTCTTACAGCTATTCAGACTAAGAATTTGAAGAGTTCGAGATCCACTCGATATGCTATAGCTCTTCAACCTTTTCACTTCACGGTACGAGCTATCCGTGGTGCGGATAATGTGATGGCTGACATTTTGTCTAGATGCCCACATGACTCCAACTAATACTTCTGTCCTATATTCCTATATATTACAGAGTCATAACACACCTATATTACTACAATAGATTAGCACATCTGTACTCACTTTATATGTACACACTATCGTGCTTTGTTATCATCTTCTTCTGTTCGTTTTTTTAAGATGATAGAGGAGGACTGAGTGGTTAATATAAGGGCCGTTAGTTTACTAAACAGCCACAATTATTAATAATGTATTGTACCTTATGAAGCATATTAGTTATTAATTAGCATTATAATGCTTGTACTTTCTCAGAATGTCATTGATGAGCTGAGGACTTACCTTACTAGTATCAAGCATGACGAGTTCTAGATTGTGTACTTACCCTCGGAATGCCAGAGCATATGTCCTGGATCGTCATGTAGTTTAACTTTACTATGTACTTATGTCATTACATGCCAAATAATGTACTAATTAAATTTTCCTATCAGATTTGTACATCCATTTTTAAAGACAATATTAGAGTATGCTGTTTAATGATGATTATGGTAACTTGCATACGTATATTGTGTTTACATGCTAACGTGATGTGTGTTGGTGACACCTCCCCGATCTGAATATTTTTTGAGACATATTTATTTTTCTGTTGAGGTATATCCTCACCAGACACTCTATATTTAGCCTCATGTTAGGCAATTTAATTAATTATCAGCGCATAATTCGTGCGTTTTGAGCCGCTTATCGCATGCTCTTTGATATTTAAAAAAAAAAATATGTTCCACATTTTTTTTATCGGGAGGAGGTGGTGATATGTTGCGTGAGAAATTCTCGCAACATCGTTTTATTACAATATCTATTTTATAACGCAAGGGCAACAACTGCTTGAAATTTATAGTCACTTTTCTCGGTAAGCATTTGTCTTCTCGCGTTGGTATTGAATGCAGTTAAGTTTTGAGCTGTGGTCATTTTGCGCTGGACTGCGCATGACTGGTCTTGCTTCTTGGTCGATCGATTTCCGCCCACCAGTGGAGTGAGCGATTTGAATGGCGAGAAAGATGCCTCGCTGAAAGAGGATCTCCGCTATTTTTTTGTTCTGTCAGGAATGTGAAAGTCCTCTTATGGATATTTCGTTTATTCGAGATAATACCTCTAGTGTATTTGCACATGCCGGGAGGCATAATATTTCTGTGTATTTCCTGAAGGCAAGGTAAATTGACTTTCCATTAACTCTATCGATTTTTGGTCGTGAGCGATTTCGATTCATAGCCTGTCTTCGAAATTCGTCGTCACGAGATGTTTTCCCAGCTCACATGTCGCTGTATTGTACTGCATCGGTTGATGCATGTCCCAAGGACCATTACTTGCTACTTTGTTAAATGAACTAGGCTTGGAAAACCTTTGTTAACTAGAGGATATTTTTGAGGACATTATTTATACTTCGGCAGACGTGTCTGTCTTGCTGAAGTCAGATTAAGGAGAGTGAACTGATCTCATACATCTGGTTACCTTCTGGCTAAGATAGAAAGGGATGGAGAATTTTCCCGACTACATTACAGCCTTATAATGTATTGACATGTCTGTGAATCACCTTTATTATGATGCTGTCTACCGTCCATTGCTATACTGACATTGTTGCTGTGATAATGACTGTCTGATGTACCTACATATTCGCGTATGCATTTTGTCACTGTGGCGTCCACAATAAATGATACAGAAAAACGTCTAGCTGTTGCAAGCATCATTGACTTTATACGTCGTGAGTTTACTGACGTCCTATGTGGATTGCCCTGTTATTTTGTATGAACATTGTTTGACTGAACACATCTGCACACTACACAAAACCAGACATGCGGATACCATCCATCATCATATGGCATCACGCATCAATAGGATACGGTCTGACTCTTATAGGACTATGGTCAGTAAGAATAATGTCATGTTGAATGACATCAGTTTGACCAGGAATGTCAGTAAGGACATCCTGAAATTGTTCTAACATAGTAGAAACTTGTTTCTGCTCTCCTGGAGATAATTCTGGAGAAATTGCAACATCTTTCCATGATTCATTAGAGTGAAGAGGAATCATTGGAAAAGGTAAATTTACATCCGAGAAACTCGTTTCCTCATCCTGTATTACTGACAGAGATGAGTACTGTCCATGTTGGACTGGAAAATCGTCCGTTGCCTGGAAAACAGGTTGTAAATAATCAGGACGTTCATGGAATTCCGTGAGCATGTTGATGTGGAAGGTTTTACGCTTCCCGTCTATATCGACGATATAGTCAACATCGGAAACTTTTGATATTATATCGTACGGACCTTTCCAAGAAATGAGAAGTCTATTTTCCCTACAAGGTAGCAAGACAAATGCTTTGTCACTTGGACAAAGTTGACGCAAACATCTCTTTTTATTGGCAAATTCCCTTGCCTTCTGTTTCGCAAATTCAGAAGAAGCAGTTGCCAACTTGCATGCTTCAATAATCTTGTGTCTAAGTGCGATGACATAACATTTTGGCTTTCTAGATTTGAACGGGCTTGTCGATCTCATAATGTTGACAAATCACAGTATGTGAATCAGTTATCTGAAAATCTAAAAGGGGAGTCTCTGAGTAAGTTATATTTTGTTGAAGAGGCCGACAAAGATAATTATGATGCTGTTAGGGCAGCTTTGATAAAGAGATATCAGCTGTCTGAAGAAGGTTATCGTCTTTTGTTTAAAACAATGAGACCTGAGGTAGGTGTAGAATTCTCAGATTTCATCTCAAAAGCACGAATTACACTTTCACGATGGATTGAATTATCCAAAACAGAGAAAACATTTGATGGTCTTACGGATTTATTGCTAAGAGACAAGGTCATGTCTTCTGTAAATAAATCATTCCTAGAGTTCTTACATGAGCGTAAACCTAGTACAATAAAGCAAATGGAAGAATATTGTGACCAGTATGCCACGGCACACCCTGACATGATTCTTGGTAACTCTAACATTAAAGAGAGTATGCCAGTTGCTTCGGCAACAGAATATAATCAGAATTACTCACACAAATTCCAAGGAGCTAAAAATAAATTTGATAAAAAGGTTAATTGGGATAAGTATCAAAACCAAGATAACCGCTCAAATCAGAGTTCTTCTTTGAAGAACTGGAATCGGTCTGATAGTCCTCGACACGCGAGGGGTTCCCATAATGTTAGAAATTCTCGGAAAGGGAGTAGCTATAGGAACTACCCAAGTGCTTCATGGAGACAAAAGAAACAATATTACAGGGATACTCAATATAATGAGCATTATGATTATGATCATGAATATTATGATTCAAACCCAAATAGGGGTTATAACAGAGGCAATAATAATTATAGAGACAATTATAACCGAGGTAGATCACAACACAAAAGACATGGTAAATCTTATTACCAGGCTAACTCTGCACAACAGGAGTTCCACGACACCGATAATCAGAATAATGATAAAAAAGACTCCAATAGTGTAGCAAATTCCGCTATATACTGGTTTCTTTGTAGTTGATTGAGTGCGTGCGTGTAGGAACAATCACTCACAACACAGGTACGCACGTAGAAGTCATAGAAGGGTGTAACGGCTGGTGATAGTTAACGAATGTTTAATACACCACAACACGCCACGTTAACACAGAATACACAGTTATAGTCAACTACAAGTTATAGCAATACAATAATAAAGTACTTCTCACATCGCATCTCAGAATCATGCAGATACTACAATATCCATGACCTCTTTAAAGATACTCCTCAACTCAGCGCTATCCACCTGTCCTCACATTAGCGCTATAATATTCTAAATATGGCCTCCTCACAGATAGCAAACGGCTCACATCATCGCCGTGCTACTGCATACATATGGTATCCTCCAGATACTCCTCCTGCGCTATAATATATAATAATGGATCCGTAAATATGGCCTCCTCACAGATAGCAAACGGACCACATCATCGCCGTGCTACTGCATAAATATGGTATCCTCCAGATACTCCTCACATAATAATAATGGATCCGTTAGCAACCGGACATCCCGCCGTGCTAACATAAATATGGTATCCTCCAGATACTCCTCCTGCGCTATAAGATATAATAATGGATCCGTAAATATGGCCTCCTCACAGATAGCAAACGGACCACATCATCGCCGTGCTACTGCATAAATAGCATCCTCAAGATACTCTCCTGTGCTATAAGATATAATAATGGATCCGTAAATATGGCCTCCTCACAGATAGCAAACGGACCACATCATCGCCGTGCTACTGCATAAATAGCATCCTCAAGATACTCTCCTCACATAAGCGCTGTCATAATCTAATGAGTCCTACCAGCTATTTCTCACACGACTCCATCCCCGGCAGTCTGCAATAATCTCGCCTTTACTCATTTTTAGCGCTATTATATGACATGTGTAAGTTAATGGATCCTTATCAAAATATTCACAATACTGCTCACCCAGCAGTTTGCAATAATATCACTTATCAACATGTCTTCACATAACACAATTATCCTCTATCAGGAAATAATGGCCTTACACCGTTCAGTCTCACTACTTGCACGGGCTAGCCACAAATAGCTAAACACCCGTATCTCAAAACAGTTCGGAGTGAACAAACCTCCACAATTGAACTGACTAGCGTTCACACGCTGTGTAACCTCACTTCTACTATTACAATTTAACATAACATTAAAGACAATCACGTCTTCAAGCACTGGTAGGGTTAAACGCTGGTACCTTGACCTTATATACAAAGGGTTTACCATTACCACCAGATGCCTGATTAACATTACTCATACATGTCAATTTTAATTTCTCTAATTCAAACTCATGTTCTCTTATTGCTTTTCTCTCTTCAGCTTCTCTATCTAATTTTTTTTGTTCTGCAGCAGCTTCTAATTTTTTCTGTTCTGCAGCAGCAGCAACTTCTAGTTTTTTCTGTTCTGCAGCAGCTTCTAATTTTTTCTGTTCTGCAGCAGCTTCTAATTTTTTCTGTTCTGCAGCAGCAGCAACTTCTAATTTTTTCTGCTCTGCATCAGCTTCTAATTTCTTCTGTTCTGCCTCAAATCTCCTTTCCTCCATTTGCATCTGCAATTTCTTAAGTTCAGCAGCAGTATCAGCTTCTTTTTCTAATCTTTTTTCTTCAGCTAAGGCTTTCCTTTCTTCTGCAGCAGCTTTTTTTTCTTCTATTTGAAGTTTTCTCTCCTCAGCCGCAGCTTTTTTTCCCTCAGCAGCAGCCTTTCTTTCTTCAACAGCAGCAGCAATTTTTTTCTCTTCTGCAGCTAATGCTTTGTCATATTGAGCAACAGCCCATTGTTCTAAGTCTTTTCCAGTCTTATCAAGAGATTTTCCTTGTGCAATGAAATAATCTAATGTAGACATATTGTCTTCTTAAATCAGAAACCTGAAAAAGTAAATAAATTACCCTCTTTCACGTTAATGAGAGACAAGTCTATACCATAGACTTAGTCTTAGTCCAAACTTGTATGGTTTATAATACCCAATGATAACTTGAGTACCTATGGACCCAATAACTGTATCTCAAATACTGTGGGAGACAAGCCTTACAAAGGTCTTGTATATCTCAATGTAATCAAAGATCACTTGGGTACCTGTGGAAAAAATATTTCCCTTTACCAATCACTTTGGGAGACAAGCCTTACAAAGGTTTTGTACATTTTGTTTTATAACAATAACAATCATAAAGTACTGATCTGTACTATATTATCAGTGTATACCACTATACGTCATATGTCAACTAAAGACATTACAAAGGACAAACAAGAAAAGACAATATGAACACATTTGCAGAGATCAAATTAAATTAAATAGGAGAAATGAAAAAAAAATGATCACAGAAACCGTGATGATAACTGCAATAATAAAATGACAAGACAAGACAAATAACGCCACAGTGTATAAACATAAGGGTGTAAAAAACTGAAATAAAAGGAAAGATGAGACCTACAATTATACAAACAAATCAAACAAAACTAAGGAACACCAAAATTATTAACAAAAACAACGAAGAAAAGAACACCTCATCACAACTAACAGAAATAGCAGCAAATTGTTGCTAACAAATTTCCAATTAAGAAAATGTGTACCTATCGAATACTAGTACCAGACCAATGTAACTCGGCATACCTTGTACTAGTCACACAGAACATAAATTAATTTAATACATAACAAATAACATGTAAGCATAAATAGCATATAGCATACAATATAATTTATGTCATGAATGGAATGTGTTGCAGGTATGGTGTTGTAAAGCAGGCACAGTTTATTTTAATTCTAATAACTTGCCACTTTATTGAGTAATAGATTTAATTCTAAACTATTACACTGTCAATTTTTTCTCTTTTGAGCATATGAAGATCCCACGATGAACTATGCACTTTATGTTCAACAACACTGTGATTCTTCTGTACGTTGAGAAATGTCAACAATACTGCTCCAGGTATTTTCTACACTTGATACCACTGTCCTGTGTAATACTGTCTGTACAGCGAAAAACTGTCAACAAGCGCTGACCTAGATACAGCATCCTATCGGTAATACAGGTCAAGCTGACATCGACTGTATAGCTGTCCTAATGGTGTTGATGTGTTCAAACAAATGTTCTTTCAGCTGTAAACTGTGATTCTCAACACAAAACTGCGTAAGCTGGACCCAGGAATCTGGCTCACCACTGTAAAGTTTTGTTTTCTTCTTTCCACTCTGTAAAGTTGCTTTCACACACACACTGGATGCTCTGTAAGGAAGGGTGGTGTGTTGTTCGGATCAGGCATGCTCCAGTCTACCCAGCTGTAAATGGGTAACTCACCCTAGTCCTGAGTTAGGGAAGGCAAAGGCTCCAGGGGAAGCAGGCCCTAAACTTGGTCACTTCAACCGACGCAGGATGGTGTATGTATGAAGTAGAAGTGTAGAGTGTGATTACCGCGAATGGTGTACTGTTCGTGTGCTGACCAATATAATCACTCATACACTTGTGTCTACAAGGCACCAATGCAGACTGCTGGAATCTTTGTTTACTCAATTTATTCAGACGTACACACTGGGACATACGAGTACATCATGGTATGTTGACATATCAATTTGTAGGTATACATAGCAGATCTGAAGTCATGACACATTCAGAAATAATGGGCAGTACATCAAAAGTTCAATGTCATGATACATTATGGCCACATCCCCCTATCTGACTAAACGCGTCAGTGAAGGCGGATCGATAAATAACTAACGTTACTTGACGTCCATAGTTTGTAGCATATATTATGAAACCACGAAGGGGGTTTCTAGCAAGATTGAGATCTCCCTGTCACTGTCCGATAATAGGATAAATAATCTGTTCTCTTGGCAGTGATCAAAACAGATGATGACCGAAATCCAACATGGCTGCCTCCCTGAGTTGTCGTTCACTCATTCATAGGAAGGAGAATATAAGCCAGAGTTAATTTATAATGGGTATATAAAGGATTTCATAAATGTTTCCATACAGCTCTACGGTGATCAGGTTAATTCACGTAGCCATAACCGCTGCAGGAAAATCTGTCATCTTCGTCGATACAAAACACGACACTAGCATAGCGAAGCCCAAAAAGTCAAGCTAGGCCTAACCGACGAGAGATCATCAAAATAGGAGCTGGGATTACCTGGAGTCCGAATCATCTATATACTGACATAAGGAGAGTCTCTAACACAAACTATCGTAGAGACACCATCTCCTTCAGTAGAAAAACCACTTCGTAAGACATCTTTTTCTGACGAAAGGACCAGCTCTAGAAAAACGTACCCCGCCATTTGTAAGCAGTACATCGGAACTCATCACGACTTGTCAAAACAACTCCTACCAATCCAAAATATACAATATAGGACTGATTCTACTTGTACTAATAATATGTAATACATATGAATTCAGGCCATAAACACAATAAGCAAATTAATATATTTTCTGGCCCTAAAAAATAAGTACAAACGCAAGCGCAATATCCTTGCGCCGGATCAATATCCAGAACGATTACTCCTATAATCAAAAGTGTGAATCAAACATGGATTATCTCGCTTTTACCATAGACAGCATTTTCATACACAAATGAATGAATGTCTATATTTTTCCCATATTAAATAGCCATATCGATTTTTGTAAAATGTGCGTCAAAATATGCACGCAACAGGGATATACTCGAACACGATCTCGAGTATTGTCTTCATTCTTTTGGCCAGGAGTATCACGGGATATTTTGCAGTATGTACGTTCCTGTACTACATGCCAGGAAGTGAAAGCACGTGGAGCTTTTCACACGGCGCCTATTCAGGCTTGCGATATCTCAGTACGACCTTTTGACAAGATGGCCATAGATATAATTGGTCCACTTCTACCATCTGCGAGAGGACATAGATTTGTTCTCACGTGCATTGATTTATGCACACGATGGCCAGAAGCCATTCCATTGAAGACAACCACTACCACAGATGTAGCTGAAGCATTACATCTAATTTTTTCTAGAATAGGGTTTCCTAGAAAATTATTATCTGACCATGGGTCGCAGTTTATATCCGATACCATGAAGGAGGTAATGAAAACCTGGAACATTGATAGGAATTTGAGTAGTATTTATCATCCCATGAGTAACGGTGCAGTTGAAAGACTTAACCGTACGCTTAAGCAACTTTTACATAAGGTTACTGTTAAACACCCTCAGGACTGGGACAGAGCACTCCCAGCTGTCCTGTTTGCTTACCGAGAGGTGCCACATGAACAAACTGGCTTCTCTCCCTTTGAGTTAGTTTTTGGTGCCCCTCCGAGAGGTCCTATGGGACTGATAAAAGATTTATTAATTGATGCAGAGATGACTCAGGACACTCAGTCATCTTATGAGTATGTGATTAATCTTCGGAATAATATTATTGAGTCTTGCCAATTGGCAACAGCTTCTTCTGAGGCTGCAAAAGCTAAGGCTTGATCTATACAAAATCGATCTAGACGATTACGCCAATTATTCCCAGGCGATGAGGCTTATGTATTACTCCCTCACAATAACAATAAGTTATTGATCTCATGGACTGGTCCTTATAAGGTTACTGATAAAATTTCAGACGTTAATTACGTCTTAGATATCAAGGGACACAGAAAGATATTCCATATTAATATGCTCAAGCAATTTCATACACGTCCTATACACTTACAGTCAATTTTTCATGAACTAGATGACAATACTGTATCTACTTGTCATTATTCTAATCTTTCTGTTATACAGGAGGAAGAATCTTCTTTTCCTGAAGTGCAGATGCCTTTACCTGTACTTATTGTCCAATCTACTGAATCTTGGCGTGATGTGACCATTTCTTCTACGGTTACACCGCAACAGCATCAACGCGTTGCTGATCTTCTACAATCTTTCCCAGATGTGTTAACGGATGTACCGGGTTGCACATCTGTAATTAGTCACGATATTATTCTTAACGATGATACACCAATTCGTGTTCATCCTTATTCTGTACCTCTACATTTTCTGTGTAAGACATCTCAGGAACTCGAACAGATGATATCATTAGGTATTATTGAGACTAGTACATCTCCATTTTCTTCTCCTTTAGTCATTGTCCGGAAAAAGGACAACAACATACGTTTATGTGTTGACTATAGGAAACTTAATGCGCAGACAGTACCGGATAGCGAACCACATCCTATCCTTGACGATTTACTTCCTCGTCTATCCAATGCTACACTTTTCACTAAAATTGACTTAACCAAAGGTTATTGGCAAATTCCATAACCGAAAGAGCCAAATACTACACAGCATTCTCAACTCCACAAGGTCTTTACCAGTGGAACGTGATGCCTTTTGGGCTAATGAATGCTCCAGCTACCTTTATTCGCATGATGCGAAAAATTTTAGCAGGTAGATCAGATATAATTACCTACATTGACGACATATGTTTGTTTAGTTCATCATTTGAGGAACATTTTTTGGGTCTTAAATCAGTTTTGGAAATATTGCGGGATAACCATTTAACCGCTAAACCAACTAAAATTCAAATAGCGTGTAATGAGATAACATTCCTGGGACACATTATTGGATCAGGACGTATCAAAACAATTCCCAGTACGGTTTCTAAAATATTAAAATTATCTGTTCCTCAAACGAAGAAACAGGTTAGGAGTCTGTTAGGGTTGATCCAATACTATAGCAGATTTGTACCTCACCTATCATCCATCACGGCTGTCCTGTCATCGTTACTAAAGAAGAACATGCCTTTAAGGATAAATTGGACAGACGAATGTGACAAAACTTTTCGCACTATTTTAAAAAAAATTTTCATGCCCACCTGTTTTAAGATTACCAGATGCTTCTAAAAAGTTTGTTCTACGTACAGATGCGAGTAATTACGGAGTCGGGGCTTGTCTACTCCAATATCATGATGATGTCCTTCACCCTGTACTTTACATCTCACGCAAGCTGAAATCTCCGGAGACTAAATATTCGACTGTAGACCGAGAATTGCTCTCCGTAATCTGGGCAATTACCAAGTTAGAAAAATTTCTGCTGGGATCTCCATTTCTGATGCAGACTGATCAGAAATCTGTGGCAGCATTACGTCGTTCAAACCATAAAAGTGCTAAACTTGCACGATTTGCTATTACGTTGCAACCATACGAGTTTGAAATACAGTCGATACCTGGAACTGAGAACGTCATAGCCGATACGTTGTCCAGACATCCTACGGATTCTGAATAAATATTACAATTTCAAGAAAATGTTCTGACTGATCAAGCATTACATTTGCAATTAACGGTATTAATTCCACGTCAGAACATACAACACTTCATTTGGACTTCCTACTTAAATAAGGACATTTCGAAATAAACTATTTTGATCAAAATATCAAGTTTTACGGATCGTTTGAAAATTTGGACTTCACTTCCACTTTGCGTATCACTCATTTCGATTGCAAACTGATAAAAAAGGAACAATCTCTGATGTAGACGTTTAAAGTTTTAATAAAGGAACTATCGATGATTGGATAATCATATCATAATTCGATAATATGAACCTTGTGTCTTAATGAACTTTCATACAAGTCAATAGGAGGTAACAACGATTGGATCTTCATGTCCGATATTGTTAAATTTTCTAGTTAATAAATTAATATATAATAAAGTCAAAGTGTGATGAAATAAAAAAATAAAATATACTAAGAAAAGATGAAACAAAATAATATCACACCAATTAATATTTTAATTAGTGTAATTATTAAGGTAATAGATATTAGATTATGACATTTCATATTTATAGTTAAAATGTATGAATTTTCTTTTGTTCTTTTCTTCTGATTGCGTTAATTTAATTAGGTATCTATCCTTACACTTCATTTTCACACGCATTCTAATTTAATGTATACTTTAATATTTGGTTTTAATTGTCCGTACTTCTCAATTTTTATTTCTTTTACTCTCTTATACTATTTCTCATTCTCTTCAATTAGATAGTAATTAGTTAGTACCATACGTACATACTATAATTAATTATTTTAATTTTAGTTAGTTAGAATAATTTTAATAACACCTCACATTATTAGTTAGTCGATACATACAACAAATTAATTAGTTAATTAGTTAGTGACAGTGACATTTCCTTGTTTAATATAAGGTATATGTATGATATGACGTTGATTTTATTATAAGATATTACTGACATGACCACGACACTGTTCTAGATAGAACATCGTAGGTCATACGTCGGGTTTTGTTAAATTTTTGATAATTTGATTAATATTATTCAAAAAAAAAAAAATCTATCTAATAGATTTTTTTTTCTCCCCCGTCTGACAGGAAATCTGTTACGGTGTTATTTTA
This sequence comes from Oreohelix idahoensis, assembly GCA_024509875.1. Classification (NCBI taxonomy): domain Eukaryota; kingdom Metazoa; phylum Mollusca; class Gastropoda; order Stylommatophora; family Oreohelicidae; genus Oreohelix; species Oreohelix idahoensis. The sequence continues at coordinate 14,497 of JAMPIV010014556.1, forward strand.
AATGACGGCGTCTGCTGGGGTTTAGCCATGTGCAACGTTTAGGGGTCATTAACATTTATAGAATATGTCGATATTTTACGGTATACTGAACGCGAAATATATGCGGAGATTATGACGCATTCGCGTTGGGAAGGTCACGCTGGGTGACTTGGTTACATGGCCCTTGTTACGCTATCCGTCAAGCAAGAAGGTCGTGTCTTGTATTTCTTCCAAGGAAAAAAGGCTGAGTATATAGCCTATATTATATAGATGAATCGATGTAGAACTCAGGGTCAGTTCGGATATTAATCTAAGTATGAGATTAATTAAATCAAATTAAATGATGGAAGGAGAATCGCATTATGATTCAAATTGTAGCTGTCAAGAACTCATGTGCTCATTTCTGGCTGTTGATTACAACAGCGCACGTATATAGCCACGATGTTCATCTGACATATTGTTTTGACACGGACGGACATGAATACTATGCATGTAAATTTCTAATGAACTATATCTGGATGTATATCTACGTGAATGTCTTATGTGTGAACTGTAAATAAATTCATGGACTCTGAATTGAGGACTTTATCACATCGATACGTTACAGCTATTTGCTGCATTTGCCAATGTTGATGATTATGCAAATGAAGAACTCTTCTGATAAGAAAAATAGGTATATATAATGATGAGCTCCGAAGGGAACGAATGTATTCTTGGACATTCAACAAATGATGAATCAATATAACGTTGACCCTTACTGGACCAAGACCTGGCGAGGACATTTGAAGGGATAACGCTCCTGAGCCGACGAGCCTGCGGTTGGGCACGGCGACGCTGTATTTGCCTGAATGGCGAGGGCATTCGCTGTACAAGATTAAACAAAATACATAACCAGCTCTATTAAACCAGCATTCACAAAATACTTATCGGCCTCGGCCTCCCCCCTATATAAACCGACTTTATCAACAATACTAGTCACAAACTCTGTCGGAATGTTAATGTTATTCTTGTAATTATTCTCGCCGCCAGGCAGCATGTACATTTAAATTTGTGGAGCAATATGAACTGGCTCCAAAGCCCAATATATATTTCTAGTCTTTAGAAAACCATTAGTGGGAGTCGTATTACTGTCTCTCTCTGATGGCATATGCACTGTCAGACCAGTGTTACTTGAAAATAAAACCCACGTGGTTAAAGATAGGAAATGTCTATGCTTCTCACAAATATGTCTCTCATGCTACTAAACGCTGGCCAGTTGGGATCACCCCAATAATCACTGAATGAAGAAAAACAACATATAATATAATATACAGAATATGTACTCGTTATAACTTTACATTTTAAACGGCAAGTCTACAACTTGACTTATATTTTAAAACTTCCCGTGAGATAAGTTATATAAAAATCAATCATCAGGAATTAGGAATATCTGCGTATTCCGTCAATATTCACTGATGTCGCATCTAGCATTTATAAGTTAGTTTTAGAAAAATATGCTCGACTGAGTAGTTAGCAGTTAAATTAAATTCATTACAGCTACTTGTTTAGTAAGCTAAAAATATAATTTATTATGTATTTCCACTGCAACTCGTCGACTGAGAATACCAGACTTATAAGTTAATCACTCTGCACAAATCTAACTAGAATGAAATCGGCGATTAAACACTTTATCACTTGACAAAATACTAGAGATCTATTATATATAATCTTTTACCTCAAACACAGAAGTACTAAGAACTTAAACCACTTCGACCAAACTAAAGGCCATCTCTATTAACAGAGATTATTTAGAAATCGAACGAAGGCTAGTTCTGTCTTTACTGCGAAGTTACTGAGTGAAAATGAAATAAAGTTTCAAACTCGGGTTAATATTTTAAACCAGACAAAGGATGAACTATTATTTCGTAGAACGAAATGCTCTCCCCTTTCCGGCTTTAACGATACGTTTAACACCTAACATGTCGTAACTGCCACCTACTGACCAAGATGTACGCGTGTCAGTTTCAAATCCCCAGACCATATGTCTGCTCTACGCCGTATAGGTGACAGTTTTAACGCCTACCTAAGCGCTCAGCCCGGAAAACCCGCGCGTGACAGGTGCAAATGTAGACAAAAAGTCTGCTCTATGTCCAGCGAAACGAATTTTTCGCACATTCACGTCTACCTGCGCGACTGACATCTGATGCAATAAGGTTACTAGTCAGTATGAGAAAGAAAAACGATGATGGGAAAGAAATATATTTTTCGCAACGAATGCGAAAAATACAGGAAAAAGGTAAAGAGTGATAATAAAAATGGAGAATACGGGTGACAGAAAAAGAGGAAGATCTAGGCAATTTAATGATCAAAACCTACGTGACAAGAACCATATAAAAGGAATAACATGACATGTGAGTTTATTGAACTTAGATTTCTTGGATATACTTTATTTGCAAACGATCTTTCTTATGATAATAAATATTTCAGCCTCTCAGACTACGACAAAGGTCTTAGCTTTAATAGCAGAAAGTCAAAAAATAACGGTCGTCTTGAAGAAAATGACTTCTTCAGAATGCACGATCAAGGTAAATGTGAACGTTGTGAAACACGTCTATAAATTGAAATACCTGGGCACGTTATTAACATAGGATGGAAGATACACCTCAGAAGTGTGGAGCAGAGTAGCCCAGGGAAAAGGTGTATTCTGTAAAATGAAAAGTATTTTACGCAACAACTCTTTATCAATGGAAGTAAGAAATGGAGTTCTTCAGTGTTGTATAGAACCAATCCTGACACACGGAAGTGAGTCATGGGCAATTAGTAAACAAATAGGTCAAGCACTAGAGGCCACATAGATGTGGTTTGACAGAACAATGTTACAAATACCATGACAGTTAAAAAGAGTAATTAGTATTGCTTGAAAGAGGCCCATGCGCAAAGGAAGTTTATTCTTCATGTTAGAAAGAAGCAGTCACTTTCTTTGGGCCTGTTATGAGATGAGGAAAGCTGGAATATATCGTAACAACAAGAAAGATTTAAGGAAAAAGAGATAGATGAAGACAAAGAGAGCAGAAACTGGGCAGTTTGACATCGTGGCATGCAGTGTTGCCACTCTGAAAAACCTAGATATCGGCGACTTGGGCTATTTTAGATAATTTTCGGGCTATTTTGGGGCTATTTTGGCCGATTTTGGGTGAAATCTAGGTGACGTTTTTCAAGTAATGAATAAAAATGACGCCTAGCCGGGACTGAAAAAAAACCCCTAGATCTAGGTGAATCTATCTAAGAGTGGCACCGCTGATGGCATGTAAAGAAGTCAACAACAGAATTGATAAATAGTAGTGGGGAGAGGAATTTGTAGAGAGACACGATTGTCAACGCCATCAAAAGAAGAAGATATTCTTCTTCTTCCTCGTTCGCCCTGAAAAGGACGTTGGTTGCGTTGTGTCTGTTTACAGCGAAGCTGCTATATCTGCGCCTTTCGGCCGGCACATCCGACTTCAGCACGGCATTTTTGTGGGACCGAGTTTGCCTTCCCTCTTCGATCCCTACTCTCTCAGCCAGACTGCAGTGATGCAGCCTGTTTCCAGGACCACCACGTGGAGGTGGAGTAGGGTCTTGGTCAGCTCTGGTTCGCTGACCCTGACGCAAGCAGTCAAGCTATGAGTCGCTGACTGCATTCTCTATTGCTGTGTCTTTGGGTCCCAGAAGAAGAAATAAATATGATACATTTTATTGACAAATTAGAAAACTGTTTCCTTTCATTAATACTGATTTGTGCTTCTTTTTCTCTTCGACTTTTTTTCAGCACGTGGAAAGACGGATAAGACAAGAAGTAGCCAAGGGTAAGTTTCGTGTTTGTCTTTTCCATTTGTGATGTATCAGATTTTTTTATTCTGGTGTTATTGTTGAGGTGTGTGTGTGTGTGTTTATTTTATTTTATTTTTTTAAAGAAAGTTCTTGTCCTAAACACCAAACAGTATTTTTAAACGAACAAATGCATGATATACTTGCACACGAAGCAAAAGTAATTTTTTTTCCTCTCAAAAAGAAATAAATATCTAGACACAGCAATACAGCCTTTGTCTTGTGTTATCCGGCCTATACTGGTGAATATGAGTTACAGAAATGATTGAGTCAGTAATTAGTCTGGGTCGTTTCCTCGGTTCTGTATTACGTAATTACGTGGAGTAACCGTGACAGTGACCAATATTAACGAAGCACTATTTTCTGTGGTGCTGAGTTGGCAGTGTGGCTCGTCACGATTCACTCCCGTAGCGAGGTGGTCTGTTGAACAAGATATTTTTTATTCATTAAATCTGTTTTAAATGCGACCTTGACATAAAATCGACAGGAGAACAATCAATTGTCACACAACACATGAACACAAACATACACGTGACATGAAAGACAGCGGGAAATATTTAAGAGCGAGAGAGAGAGAGAGAGAGAGAGAGAGAGAGAGAGAGAGAATGAAAGAAAGAAAAAAAGAGAGAGAAAGAAAGAGATAAAGGAAGAATGAGAGATAAAGAAAAGAGAGAGAAAGAAAAAGAGAGGGAAAGAGAGAGAGAGAGAGAGAAATAAAAGAGAGAGAGAAAGAAAAAGAGAGGGAAAGAGAGAGAGAGAGAGAGAGAGAGAGAGAGAGAGAGAGAGAGAGAGAGAGAGAGAGAGAGAGGAAGAAAGACAAAGAGAGAATGAAAGAAAGAAAGAGAGAGAGAGAGAGAGAGAGAGAGAGAGAGAGAGAGAGAGAGAGAGAGAGAGAGAGAGAGAGAGAGAGAGAGAGAGAGAGAGAGAGAGAGAGAGCGAGAGAGAGAGAGAGAGAGAGAGAGAGAGAGAGAGAGAGAGAGAGAGAGAGAGAGAGAGAGAGAGAGAGAGAGAGAGAGAGAGAGAGAAATCGTTCCCTACCTGCTATATTCCGGAGAACTACAGTCCATGAACTTTGATCATTAAAACAAGACAAGAAAGCCAAGGTGAAATTAGAGATTGAAAATGAATGAACAAAGTTTGCTTTCAAAAGTTGAGACCTGAGCAGTCCAAATTCAAGATATAAGTGAAAGTGATTGTTCGAGGAAGAGAGAGACAGACAGACAGATAGACAGAGAGAGAGAGTCGACTTGTTTATTTCTATGCTAATGGATAAATATAAGTCTTATTTGCGTGTGTTTATTATATGAGGTATTTATCTGTTTCTGTAATCAATCTCCTGTGTTTGCGTAAGTATGTAAGCAATTGTGTGTGTTTATGCAACCGTGTAATCATTAACTGAATGGGTGTGTTTCGTGTTTAAGTAACCGTGTAAGAAATAATGCGAGTTTCCATAAGCTGTAATATCGGTTTGCATAAACGCGGAAGCAATAATATAGGTTTGCATGAGCGCGTAAGCAATAATACAGGTTTGCATCAGCGCGTAAGCAGTAATATAGGTTTACGTAAGCTCTAAAGCTTTAAATGCAGTAATTTCACAAGCAATAATACAGGGTTACGTAAGCTCATAAGCAATAATACAGTAAGCTCATAAGCAATAATAGAGGTTTACGTAAGCTCATAAGTAATAATACAGGTTTACGTAAGCACATAAGCAATAATACATGGTTACGTAAGCTCATAAGCAATAATACAGGGTTACGTAAGCTCATAAGCAATGATACATGGTTACGTAAGCTCATAAGCAATAATACAGGTTTACGTAAGCTCATAAGCAGTAATGCAGGTTTATGTAAGCTCATAAGCAATAATACAGGTATACGTAAACTCATCAGCAAAAATGCAGGTTTACGTAAGCTCATAAGCAATAATGCAGGTTTACATACGCTCATAAGCAATAATACAGGTTTACGTAAGCTCATAAGCAATAATACAGGTTTACGTAAGCTCATAAGCAATAATGCAGGTTTACGTAAGCGCATAAGCAATAATACATATTTTACGTAAGCTCATAAGCAATAAAACAGGTTTACATAAGTGTCTAAGCAATAATACAGGTTTACGTAAGCGTCTAAGCAATAATACCCATTTACCTCAGCGCGTAAACAATCATGTGTGTTAACGTAAGCTTCTAAGCAATAATGTCTGCATTTGTAAGCATGCAAGCAATTACGTGTGCTTATGCAAGTGTGTAAGTAGTAATATCTCTTTACACGCCATGTTTTGCATTTAAGTCTCCAAGTACTGTAGTTGTCTCATCAGATTTGCCATAGCCATGCCAAGTTCATTGTAGAATGCGTTAATTTCTTCTTCTGAATTATGCATATGTGTATACATTACAAATCTAATGGTTTAATTGTCTGCTGTTCAATGTAACTAATAGGACTCGATCTCACATAGCACATATTTCCTTTACTGTTCTTGCTGTTTCAGCGTCTAAAATTATGTTTGCTCCTCTTTCATGTTTATTAGCTCCCGAACACATTTTGTATTTGACAGTATATTGCTTTTCACATGGGAGTCGGAGTGGCTAAGATGTATGGAGTCTGTCTCGAATTATAAAGGTACCAGGTTCGATTCCCAGTAGAGGGAATATAATTTATGCAAATGTTTTTTCCACAACCAGTGGTTCTAATTACGTCATACTCCCCCCCCCCCCCCCCCCCCCCCCCCCCCCCCCCCCCGGTTTCTTGGGTAGTGAGATCGGAGGCCTTACCTTTTTGGATAAGGGCGAAAAAATAGGATGTCCGTGTGGAAGTGGCGCACGTTAAAAATCCCTTGGCAGTTCGAAATCGTAAAAAGTAGACCACACGAGCGCTTCCCTGGCAAAATTTAAAAATTAGGAAACCTACTCACCCCAAAAATATTTATAGAATGCGTGATTCCTATATACACACATTGGGATTCTCGCCGGTGCTACGGAGCTCGTGGACTGTGCTGAGACCCTCCGTGTACAATGAAGATCGTCCTTCAAACCAAAGCAAATATAATCTTAATACTTTCATTCTTTCCATTTCCCTCGTGATGTTATCTTATTTGTCTATCCTGCATAAATGTAATGATATTCCAACTTTCTATGGTCTAGGTATCTTTAATCATAATGTTACTTACAGTAGCTTGATGACGGTCTACTATTACCTCCACTGTACTCTTACACGTCAAAAACGTTAGTGACGTGCTTACAATTTTCTTGTTAACTAGTTGATCATTTACTTTACAAATTATGTTGTGCTTGTTTTTATTTCATGTGTAATTAGTAGATGTTGCGTTTCTTGTATACAAAGGACATCTTTTCGGGACCTTGCAAACGAAATTCAAGAAGCGAACAAGAAAACTAGCGACATAGAAAGGGCAAAAAAAAACTTCTAGGTGTAAAAAATAACTTAGTTGAAAACTTCGATGTTGTTGTTGTTGTTGTTGTTGTTGTTGTTGTTGTTGTTGTTGTTGTTGTTGAACTAGGGCTGCTGAGCTTTTTACTCTTTAGCAGCCAATACCAAGTTGAAGATTCGTTGGTATTATCTACACTTGTAGATCTAGGCTTTTCCTCTGGCTTTTCTGTCATTCCGAAACGTGTTGAGTTGAAGTCATGAGCTCCAGTTTCTCCAGCTTGGCTTACATTTAAAGGATCGTCACATCTGGTCCCAAGCTAGGAGTAAGAAGTGTGTGGCATACAGTGCATTCCCTGCCATCCAAGGGGGCTCTCCAACTATGCAGAGCTAAAATACTGTGCTCTGGTTCTGGGCTCTCCCAAGGAATTGTCACGTCATGCACGGAGCCACCTCTCAGCTCCCCCTGCCTATCACTTGGTCCACAGTGAGATCCGTCAGCATGCAGTCAGCCAAGGGGCTCAATTGACTTCTCCAAGTTTAGTGTGCAGTGCTGGGTTCTCAACAAGTTTCACCGCGGGGGGAATCTCGGGAAGTGTGTGGATGATTTCAAGAGTCAATGAGGATGTAATTAGCCTCACAGACATGTTCACTTCCACATCTGTATACTGTAGCATTGTGCATAGCTGGTGGTCATACAAGGCTGACTCCAGATATGCCTCTACGCATAAAACCTCTACACCTCACGGTAGAAGGGGAACGACTAAGTAAGTACATTAACTAAAAGAATGGTGATTTTTCATCACATCACCTGAGTTATATGATATACACTCGGGGAGAGTACAAATTCTGATAAAAGAATCGATGACGGACAGCAGGGAAATGCGCCTGATCTAAATTAGGAAAACAAATACTTAGCGGCGGAATGTGTTCTTTTATTCCCTTATGCTGTGAATTTAATATGTACATACTTGCTAGTGGGGTTAAAGATTCATACTATGCTGGCAACTTCAGCATGTGAAAAGGATACATTCATGAACCACCACAGCAAGCGCTGGTGATTGCTTCATGCTAGTTCTCACGGAAGAACCAAAAGCAGAGGTAATCCCAGACTCTAACTGGAGAAAGGAAGTGGATGATGAATACAACATATGTATATTATCATTTGTAATGAGTTGTATGTATGCTTAAAGTTGTTCCTTCAGGCACAAGCCACTTGCCGCTGTCCAGTTGAAATGTTTTCGTTACATTAACTCCATGCATTAGAAACCTGTCCACCACAAAAATATTTATAAAATGTGTAATTCCTAAATACATACATTGGGATTCTCGCCGGTGCTACTGAGTTCGTGCACTTTTCTGAAATCCTTCTTGTGTGATCTAAGGGAGGAGATCAGAGCACTGATGGAGTTGTCCGTGTGCAATGAAGTTAGTTGCTTATCCTTTACAGGACGTGGCAATCAACCCCAGCTTTTATTGGCTGTTTGTGATTTTTCTAGGCAATTTTTTTTTCATTCAGTAGTTTGCCATTGCTTTCTGAACGGTACGGCGCTTATACCATTGTTAAAAATCCACACAAAGCGATCTGCTACCAAACCGCCTGCAGCAGGTTTCGAACCTGGTATATCTGGATTATGAAACTGCGTTCATATCCATTAGGCCACAGACGCCGACACGTGCAACGAAGATAGTCCTTAAAACCAAATCCATTCGTTGAATCAAAAACTAGTGTCTGCAAGAACGGTTCAGTCAAAATAATTTCCTTTTACATTACTTTTGTGCTGTTGCAGCTGCAGTTTATATAGCAATTTCTTTTACATAGTCAGGGTTTGAGAGAGAGAACCGGGGAGCCCACCCCGGCTCAAAAAAGCAGAGAAGGCCACTCTCCAAACCTCCGATGTCTTGCGGGCAGTGTTAGGATGTGCAAGAACATGGACAGGAAGACTCCACAACTTCCCCACTGAAGACACGCCCACGGCGACCGTTGCCTCAATTGGCTGTGTGTGGTGTACCCGGAAACGGGGCTTCCCAGTACTGAGACACCGTTAATTCCCCGATGTCACTTATCGGTGCAGAGTTGAGAGAGATGGCTGAGCATCACAATCCCCCCTGTGTTGCAGCATGATGAGAACCCAGAATTGCACACTGAGCTTGGGGGGATCACTTGGGCACCAGACTTAATACTGGCTCTTGACTGGATGGCCGCATGCAGGAGATTTCTACAATGGGGGGTTGGCAGGTGGTGGGTATCTGGAAGTGGCTGTGTGCAGGACGTGAGGATTTCTTGGGTGAGCCCAGAACCAGAGCACAGCATTGTGCAAGCTCTGCATAGTTGGAGAGCCCCCGGGATGACGGGGAATGCACAGTGTGCTACCCCACCTGTCCCCAACTGCTAACTTAGAACCAGAAGTGGGGTCCTCTGTATGCGTGCCAGGCCAGGATAAAATGCCTGGGAAAGAGACTGGAGCTCAGAACTCCCTAACTCAAAGTTGCAGGATGGCAGGAAAGACAGGGCTATTTTGAAGATAATGCAACCATATTTTCACCATACGAGCTCGGACGCCGCCTCGGTAAACAAGGTCCGCGCAGAGCAGTGACACCCCCAGGCTGCTTGCGAATAGTCTACTACTGGGAACATAAACAGATTAGGGATGAGCCCACTCTCCCGTTGAACAGGTGCTAAAGTCATAGATACTGGGCCAGAAGGCGCACCGGAAACCACAGTATCACGCAACTCGCTTTTTTTTTCTATGGAGAGTACACCGTCAAATAAATCTCGTACTGGTGCTCGCCCTGTGGAGCTCCACCAGGCAGGTGCAGTGCCGGGCTCTGAGCCTCGACAGAGCCCACCCTCAGCTACTGGAGGACCCTCTAGACCGTCTTGTGGAGTCAGCAGACGGCGGAGGAGAACTACTGACCAAAACAAAACAGAAAAAGAGAAACCCAGAGTGCCACTTGTCATGATGCACTGGAATGCAGAGGGAGTGAACAGCAAGCAGGCTGGATACAGCAAAAAGACAGAGCTGGAAAACATCTTGTATGAGAAGCAAGTCAGTGTTTGCTGTATCCAAGAGACTCACTTGAAAGCAGATCAAACCTTTAAAATAAGGGGATATCAATGCTTCAGATCCGACAGAAAAGATAGACGAAAAGGAGGAGTACTTACTCTTGTAAGGAATAACATTCCTGCACACGAAAGGAAAACCTTCATGGATGGAGCAGAATATCAGCTGTTGCAGATGAAGGTAGACAAGATGGAAATAGAACTCCTGAACTATTACTGTCCGAACAACAAACCCCTGAGTCTCAGCTCTATACAGGTACCAGCCACCAACTTTATAGCAGTTGGAGACTTTAATAGCCACTCCCAGAGCTGGGGCTATAACCATCTGGATCACAGAGGGGAAGAGGTTGAAACTTGGCAAGATGATCACTCCCTAATCCTAGTCAATAATGCCACAGATACTCCTACCTTCTACTCCAGAGGATGGCACACAACTTCAACACCAGATCTTGCCTTCTCCACACCAGATATAGCTGGATCTATTAGTAGAGAAGTAGGAGACCAACTAGGGGGAAGCGACCATCGCCCAATCTTTCTTACTGTCCAGAGTGCAACTCTCAGTACAGGCCCAGCCATTACAAGATGGAACTACAAAAAAGCCAACTGGGGTTTATTCAGGCATCAGGTGAACACGCTGCTGTCTACCCTCAAGGTACAGAACAGAGACATTAATGATGTGGTAAAAGACTTCAACAGATGCATACTACAAGCTGCAAAAGAAACCATTCCCAAAGGATGCCGGCGTAACTACATACCATACTGGTCCAGCACACTCCAAGAACGTCAGGAAGCTATGGACAGGGCTAGAAAGGACGCAGAGTCTCAGCCTTCACTTGAAACTCACAACAAATGGAAAAAGGCTGTAGCAGAGTTTCAGAGAACAAAGCTAAAAGAAAAACGGAAAAGCTGGAGAACTAAAACGGCATCGCTGAACCTTGAGAAAGACGGCAGGAAACTTTGGAGATTAGTCAAGTCTCTAAATGAAGAGCGTTCCTCACCTAGGCAGACTATCACATTGGATGAAGGTGGCAAACTTTTCAGAGGAAAACAAGCTGCAGACTTGTTTGCTAGAAGATACAGTTCAGAAAGCAACTTACCCATTAACATAGATCATCAGAGAGAGATAAGAAAAGAAATACTGGCAACCATGGGACAGACAGATACTCCTGCCCCAATGAGGGAACCCATCACACTAGGAGAACTACAGAAGGCTATTTCCAAGCTTAAGTTTCAAAAGTCACCCGGCCCAGACAAAATCAGCAACGAAATGCTAGTAAATCTGAGCTCAGCAGCAAAGACAAAACTGCTTGAGATATTCAGCCACAGCTGGTTGAAAGGAACGGTACCCCAAGTATGGAGAGAAGCCATCACAATACCCATACTAAAGAAAGGGAAATGTAAGACCGAGGCTGCAAGTTACCGGCCAATCAGTCTCACAAGCTGTGTTGGGAAGACTATGGAGCGAATAGTCAACCACAGATTGAAATGGTATTTAGAGTCTGAGCAGATCCTGGTGCCGGAACAAGCTGGATTTAGAGAATGCTACAGTATAGAAGACAAAGTTACTTACTTGTCTCAAGCAATAGAAGATGCCTTCCAGGAGAAGAAAAAGGTCCTAACGATCTGGGTCGACTTCAAGCAGGCCTTTGACAAGGTGTGGAAAGATGGCCTCATTGCAAAACTTAGGAGAAGTGGAATCCAAGGCAACATGATGAAATGGATCCAGTCATACTTGCATAACAGGAGAACTAGAGTCACTCTTGACGGTCTGCAGAGCAGAAAAGTGTTGCTCCATCAGGGGGTACCTCAAGGAGGAGTAATTTCCCCAACACTCTTCCTTGTTTACATCAATGACCTGGTGAAAGATCTCCCTGCAGGAGTTAAAGCTGCCTTATATGCAGATGACCTAGTACTCTGGTGCGCTGATGAAAATGTCACCACAGCAAATTATAGAATGCAGCGGGCAGCAGACATGCTAGTGTCATGGGCAGAGAAATGGCTTATCACAATAAACACAGACAAAACCTCCACAACACTGTTCTCCCTCGCCCCCAAGGACAAATCAGCTAACATACACCTAGGGACAACCGTGATCAAGGAAGAAAGCTACCCCACCTATCTTGGGGTGACATTTGACCAAAGGCTTACATGGAATAAGCATATTGAAAACGCAGAAGGAAAGGCCCGAAGACGACTAGGCATACTCAGAAAATTAGCAGGTACCAACTGGGGAGCAAATGAACGAAATCTAAAGAAGATTTATAATGGAGTAATAAGACCACACTTAGAGTTTAGCTCAGCAGCATGGTCATCAGCTGCTAACTCACATCTGCAGTCTTTGGACAAGGTGCAAAATCAAGCTCTCAGGCTCATTACAGGAGCCATGAAAACTACACCAATAACAGAGATGCAGAAGGTTGCTGGATTACAGACATTGTCCCATAGAAGAGACACAAAAACCATGATCCAGATGGAAAAGTACAACAGTATGCCAATGCACCCAATGAAGGCAAGACTAGATGATCTGGCATTGGGGACGTCTAAAGCGTAGCAGCTTTGTGCATCGGGGGAAAAGACTTATAAGACAGCATCAAGAAGACCTATCCATGAAGACAACACCACTGAAGCCCACCCTATACCCTGTACCATGGGAGCAGGCCAGCAGTGCCCTCCAAATTAATACATCAGTCAGTGGTCTCACAAGTGGATGTGAGTATAATGATCTGCAAAAACGAACTGCTACATTGAGTATGATCCAAGAAAGCTATCCCGATCAATCATGGATACATGCCTATACAGATGGATCAGCAACTAATGCTGTTAGGAATGGAGGTGCCGGTATCTTTATCTCATATCCTGACAACCACTATGAGACTAGGCACATTCCCACTGGTAAATTCTGTTCCAACTATACAGCTGAGGTTCAAGCTCTAGAGCAAGCTGCAAATATGATTTATAACACCAACTCTGACTGCCACCGGGTAGTCATCCTCACAGATGCACTGTCTGTCCTGCAAGCTCTCAAGGGTGGTAAACTCCCGCATCTGAGAAATGAACTAAACAAGGTAGCTGCCAAAAAGAGAACCATACTTCAGTGGGTACCATCTCATTCTGGTGTACCCGGAAATGAAAAGGCAGATAAACTTGCAAAAAAGGGAGGAGAATGTGAACAAGAAGATAATGAAGTCACATACTTTGAGAAAAAGAGAGCTATCCAGACTATCAGAAGAGAACAGAACCAACCCAAAGACGACTATCACACTCTCGACCGGCAGGGACAGATAACTATTTTTCGACTCAGGACAGGGCATAACAAACTGAATAAACACATGCACAAGCTACGATTGTCTGCTTCACCACTGTGCACATGTGGATTAAACGAACAAACTGCTGAGCATGTTCTACAGGACTGTCCTCTGTATGACCAGTGTGACGTACGTCTGGTTTGACTAGTGAATTTTCCCTGATATGATGGATGATTTAAAGGGACCTTTAGCTTTTCATAACATTAGAACCCCTGAACATTTGTTGTAACTTTTCGTTTGCCAGAACGCATTCCACCGGGACTCATGTAGGATACAGCGACGAGATCAAAGAGACAGACCGAGGGATCTTAAGGGAGACTATCGGCGCTATCAAAGACAGTAGTTTTCCCTGATACGAGACGCAGTTGCTTGCCGCTAATTTCGCGTCTCGGTGTCAATCGAGGAACCGAGCGAACGGGGGAAAGCGAAACGGGCAGCAGCGAGCGGATACGAAGACCAGGGGGCGGCTTCATCTCTTGATTTGGCGGTCAGATCCCCAAAAGTTCGTGAGATCAAATAAGTTGTCAAGTTTATCATGTCCCACTCAACTTACATTTCATTTTAGCTAAATAGACCATGAAGAACTAGACACGTTATCACTCGCTGGCCAGACCTTTACAGAAGCACTAGCTTTATTGAAATCTTGTTATAGATTTTCCCCTGGATTTTATATATATTTGCAGTGATTTCTAATTCTGTGCAAAGCGGTAAAATATATATTGTGTAAAGTGATCAGTGGTCTAGTCATTCTATTTCAAGGGATTTTGTGTTAATTTAAATCTATTTAATTAAACCATCTCAAGAGTTCCAGTTTTAAATATAATGATCTATCTATTATATTATTTCAAAAGATAATAGATGCTTAAATTAACTTTTAAAGTCGCGAAGGAATTTATAATTAATAAATTCAGTTAAGTCCTAGTTTTATAGATGTGGGTTTTTAACCACTAGAATTCGCGCAGTGTTTATTAAATACATAATTAAATACTCGAGTGTATTATAGGCTTAACGGGAAATTCATCGCGCTTTAGAAGGTTATTTGTTTTCGGTATATTACATGTCTTTTTTTTCTTTCATACAGAGTGATCGTAACCTGTGCGATCCCAGCATTAAGAAAGCAATAAAGAAATCAATCTAAGCAAAGCAAAGCATAAACAGTGTGTAGAGTTCCCCTGACGCAGAACTTGTTGAGACTGTGTAAATTTTTAATCTTTGAGGCGATTCTATGTTTGGAATTCCGCTATCTAACTTATAGCAAAGAAAGCACACCCAAAGACAAATTTAACGCACCATCAAACAACTTAAGTCGTAACGGGAAGAAGAACACTGGCCCGAGCTTTGTTAGTTTACTGACACAGAGAGATAATTCATAATTTCCTGAACAGTGATGTGACTAGTTTTCTCACTGGACTTAAACCATACCTCACGGATAAAGTGTACCAGCACGCGTAAGAATTTTATTATCCGCGGCATAGTCAAACAGACCACACCATCCTCACCCCGGTATCAGAGACCGTGCCCTCCCATAGAAACTGTTATTAAGAAAAGAGACACAACTACAGATTCATTTTCCAGCGATTTCGGGATCCTTTTATGTGCTGACCGCCTACCCGATAATCTGGGGCTAGAACTTGAACAAACACTCATACATTTAGTTGAGGTGTAACTGCTGTTGTGTTATTCTATGGAGTGCAAGATTTTTTCACAATCGGTAAGTGAGAGCAAGATGAGTGAAGGCCTTTGCTAGCGCGAGTATGAATGACAGGAAATTAATTCTTTTGTGTGACCATTTTGTTAACTTGCTTACCTGGTAACATATATCTTTTCTGTATACCCTACATTGTTCCTTTAAGTGGGATAGTTGATAATTTGTTAACTCTGTTTAACCACCACCTCCTTTCCATTTGCTTAGTAAAGGGAAGAACAGCTGGGAAGAACAGGTTTTTTTTTCTATCACTTATACCTAACTTGGTAACACCTCTTTCAGAGTAATTAACTTTACTGTTAGGTTAACGTACCCGTGTTCCTGATATTATCTATCTCTGGACTGGGTTTGTCTTTGTCTAATGAGCGGGAAGGGCTTAGTCGATACCAATCTTCTTCACCCCCTCCCAAACTTGTTATTTGCATTTGTGTACTTATGATAATTTATGTAATATCTGATATTTTTAGTGATTGATGTTAAAGTGAATAAAATCACCTAAACTCATTTAGTTCTGTGTGTTGGATATACCCAAAGCCCAACATTTCCCCTATTCGTTTATTATAGTTTGTATCAACGTCGTGTGTGTGTTTGAAAACACCGAATCGGTGAGCGCGCAGATGCGAGTCTGGAAAACTGGCAAATAATTGTTTGACCAGGAGAGTGAAAGAGAAGATTGAGAGACACGATTTGTCGTAAATAAGTCTGTCTTTACTCTCCTCCAGCACGCTGTGAAGTAACTATTAAATCTCTACATTTTCTATCACTGAGCTTTCCATCATCATTTTCCACTCTAAACCGGACCACTATTTCTACGACTCTTTTCTCTCAAAATAAATTTACGACAACCAGTTAAGAAAGATATACTGGCCCAATGACTCAACACTAAACTCAAAGCTATATGGAGTTAAAGAGGAACTTCAAACAACAGTCGAATTCATCATGAGAACTCGTCTGACGGTGTAATCATCAAAGATGCGATCGCAAGAAGAAGAAGAAGAAGAGAGAGAGAAAGAGAGAGAAATAGAAAGAGAACGAACGAACAAATAAACTTTATTTTTGAAGGGTTGAGAATTAGGCACGCGAGCCCGTCTAACATTCCGCCTTTCCTTTCTATCATGTTTTTAAAAATACGAATTCATTTTTCTCACATATATTTTACATATTAATTTACAGGAATTCAACGTTGTGAAAGTAAAGTAATAGCATACTAACATTTACAGTATACAACTTTAAGCAAGATATATAACGTGTTAAAAAGGCAAAAGTTGTCTTTCAAACCAATTTACTATATTGTGTAATGAATTGTGAACGTAATTAGGTATGTGGGCATGTAATAAGCACCCCTGAAGTATTTGAAAAGCCTGTAATTGTATGAATAGGGACTGGTTGTGTTTTTTTAGATCATGTGGAAGATTGTTCCAGGGATGAGCAGCAGAGTAAGCTAAGCTTTTCTTGAATAAATCAAACCTAGGCTTGGGCACTTTTGTTTAACCGTTGATTGCCTTTCATTATATTTGAAAATATGCCACAGATACTTTCGAGCATTCTGTGACAGGGTTTTATGAACGAATTTTTCTTTAGAGCAGGGCTTCTTAATCTGTTTTGTACCATGGACCTCCTTGATTGCCCGATGAAGGCTGTGGATCTCTTTGATTGTCCGATGAAGGCTATGGATCTCTTTGATTGTCCGATGAAGGTTTTAGACCTCTTTGATTGTCCGACGACGGCTATGGGCCTCTTTCATTGTCCGATGAAGGTTATGAACCTCTTTGATTGTCCGATGAATGTTATCGACCTCTTTCATTGTCCGATGAAGGTTATGGACCTCTTTGATTGTCATGTGCAGGCTATGGATCTCTTTCATTGTCCGATGAAGGCTATGGGCCTCTTTGATTGTCCGATGAAGGTTATGGACTTATTTCATTGTCCGATTAAGGCTATGGACTTATTTCATTGTCCGATTAAGGCTATGGACTCCTTCTTGGAAAAAATTTACATAAAAGCAAAGTTAAAAATGTTAAATTTTATATTATGTACACGAACCTTTTAGAATCTATCCATGGACTTTCTCCTCCTACACCACCCCCCAGCCCAATCACCACATGCTAAGAAACCCTGCTTTGAAGAGAGAGAGAGAGAGAGAGAGAGAGAGAGAGAGAGAGAGAGAGAGAGAGAGAGAGAGAGAGAGAGAGAGAGAGAGAGAGAGAGAGAGAGAGAACAAGGGCTGGAACATTCCATATCTGGACCGCCTCACGCTGCACGTCTGCTCTGTGACACAGTTATCTTTCCTCATCACCAGACGTGTACAGACTCACTGACTCCAGTAACCTAACGACATTTTACCCAGCTTTGATTTCGTACGTCAGTGGAGTCAGCCGGTGTGATAACACGTTTAATTATATCAGAGGCGTATCACAGGCTTTCCCCTAGGAAGGGAACTCGGGAGTGCCGAGCTTGTTTGATGTATATCTGGTGTGATATGCCACTTGCGCTACATCAAAGGTTTGGATCTCACGATTCTGCTTTTCATTTTGTGGACATGTGGGTTGGGGTGTGAAGCAGATGTAATATTATGATTCGTTCATAAACCCTTCAGCTTCCCAAGGAGCATAGGGTTAGTGGGTAGATAGACACACCGACCGACAGACAGACAGATAGATAGATACTGGTTGATTGGCTGGCTGAGTGAGTGGGTGGGTGGAGGGACAGACAGACATATCATCATTACATTACATCAGATAAAGGCAACAAAGTATAGTAGGAAGAAAAGACAAAAAAAACCGAAGCGTAGAAAACAAAGAAAGAAGACGAGATAGGGTTAAGAAATAAAGTGGGGGGGGGGGGGGGGGAGGGGGGGGGGGAAGAGAGAAATAGGGAATACAAAATACAACAAGAAGAGAATGAGAGAGTGAAGAACATACCAGAGAAGAGTAAAAGTAAGAACGATGACATGTATGATGAAAACGATGATAGGAAAAAGAAGATGACAATTAAACATCGAAGATAAACAAGTAGAAGAAAATGGAGACGCGAATAACACACGTTTACATTCTTCATTTCTTTCCCTCCACGCTAAATATATATGTACAAACGTCTACTCCAGTACGTTTTTCTTTCTTTTCTTCTTTCATTCCTTTCATCTTCCCTAAATATACATTGAAGCTTCTGGCTCTACGTGATATCTATTGGGCTGGAAATCTGCTCAAATTAGCCAAAGCAAACGTTACGCCAATGATGAATTCAAGCTCTCATTGTGTCCAGAAATGTCAAGGCGTATGTACAAACAGGGCCTGGAGCTTGCCGTGTTAAGTCTTAAGGTCATGTTCATGACGAGGAGAATCTAGAAGGATCTAGAAGACGAGCGAAGGCTAAAAAAATGTGATGAGAAAATATAGTGCAGTCACAACGATGCAGTGTAATTAAAACAAGGAAACGCCCCGAAAGGGCGTTTAGTAAGAAAGTGGATGGAGAGTACGGACCTGGGAGTGTATGAAAGAAGAATGACAAACAAGGGGATGACAGAGAGAAAGAATTGTTTTTACCAAAGATACTGAATGGCATTCTCTTGTATGGGTGTGAGGGCTGGACACTCACTGCAGATACGGAGCGAAGGATTCAGGCTTTCGAGCATAAATGTTATAGAAGAATTTTGCGCATTTGCTATAAAGAGCACAAAACAAATGTCTATGTTAGAGAGAAGATAAACACCTATGCAGGCCATCAAGAACCACTTTTGTCAATAGTGAAACGTCGAAAGCTTGCCTAGTTTGGGCATGTAACTCGTCATGACTCCCTTTCGAAAACGATCCTCCAGGGAACAGTTGAAGGTAAACGGAGAAGAGGAAGGCAAAGAAAATCCTGGGCTGATAACATCAAAGAATGGGCAGGACACGGTTTCTCCACACTTGTACGCATTGCTGAGAATAGAGAGCAGTGGAGGACCCTGTCTGCTGATGCTTCCACCATGGCACCCCTACGACCCATGACGGGTTATGGGTTGAGATGATGACTGAATGGCATGGAACACGGATAAAAAATTAAATAGGAGAGGAATAAAATTGACAGCAGACCAGAAATGTTGGTGTTTTATTTCGAACTTGGGACATTCTTTAACTGAGAGTTTTTCGCCTCCACTTTAGATAACTATGTCATTACGATGCTATGTATATTTGTAATGTGTCAAATTGTTGACTCTCATAATCTATATGCTCTACGCATCGTAAAGATCTAAAATTTTTCATATCGTTCACACGTTTGTGGATGTGGAAGAAATGACGAATTACTGATTGATAATAAATTTCCATCCCATCCACGTTTATTTTATCCAATACAAGGTATAGAAAATGTATTGTCTGCTTTTTGTCCATTAGGTAACAACAACTAAAGGTTTAACTTTTTTTTTAGCCTTTTCTTTTCTTTCTTTCTTTTTTTCTTCTTCTTTCCCAATGCGTGTCAGCTAGATTGAGAATCTGAATTATATAAAGGTGGTTAATGTTATTTAACACTTTTACAGTATCTCATAGTATTTACTGCATTTCTTCACTAAAGAGTACTTTTCTCCTATAAAAAACATCAAAGCTGAAAAAATTTATTTTTTAAGTTGAGAGTAATAAGAACTATTGTCGAAAAGTTGGAGGACCAGGCCATGACATGGTGATAAAAACCTGTCATGTTTTAGTGGAACTTGATGAGCAGACGGTATCGATAGATAGGACATACTTTAAAGAAACCTGCCGACAGCATTACCATTTCGCTGCCTCGGAGCAGTGCCTTCACCAAACTTATGTCAAGTCCTCCTGTCGTGTGCCATCAGCATGCGTTCTTTTCATATCTTTCTCATTATTTTCATTTCTGTTTTCAGTTAGCTTCTCCGCGTGTCTTTAGGCCTCCTCTAACCCGTCTTACCCTGTGAATTACAGAACAAAGACTGCCTTATCAACAGATTTGCGCCAATCCGTCGCCATCGTCGTTATCTCCTTTCTTGTTCCGGGGGCACTAGTCTAGTTGTTGTCATCAGTTCCACATTAGTGATCTTGTCATAGCACTTCATTCTTTCTATTCAACGCATCCATTTATAACAGTATTTAACTCTTATTTACTTACATACTTACCTAGTCGTTCCTCTTCTACCGTGAGGTGTAGAGGTTTGGAAGAGAGAGCGCCAGACTATCCTATCGGCTGTCTTCCTCCTGGCCTGGTTTCATTCTAGTCCTTGGTCCTTCAAAGATTGTCTATTGTTGTCCTCCCAGTGGACTCTGGGTCGTCCTGGAGGTCTTGATCCCTGGCTCTTAGTTTCCCATACTTATCGTGGTAGCCGATCTTCTCCCATTCTGCAGACATAGCCAAACGCTCTTAGTTGGGACTGTTCTACTTGAGTCTGCAGGAGTTGGCTTTTTAGGCCTTAACGTATCGTCTGGTTACTGACCATGTCTCTTCTTGTTACTTCAACCACCTTCCTCAGATAACTCATTTCTGAGGTTTGGATCTGGCTTTTGTGGGTTGTAGTCGTTGCTCAGGACTCGCATCAATACATCAAGAGTGGGACATAGATGGTGCGGTATACAGCCATCTTCGTCTTCTTGCCAACTTCTCTTTTGCTGAGAAATCCTCGATTTATGGCCCGAAAAAGTCTCCCAGCTGCTGCTCTTCGGGTAGCCAAATCTTCTTTGATACCTCCCTTCCGATCTGTGACAGCTCCGAGGTATTTAAAGTGGTTGACCTGTATGTAACTCATTGGTTGTTATATTTTTTGTTCTCCATGTCTCAGAGTTGTTCAGTGAGGCAGACTTGATATTTGAGCTGACAATTTTTATTGTTGTGCTGGACGTGATTTATTTCCTTTCCCATGATTTGTATATGCAGTAGCAGCTCCTCGTCTCTATGTACTTGTTAAGAGTCTTTTTGCGCACCACATAGGTCGATATCTTTGTTGACCACGTGCTGCACAGGAAGACATGATTGTTATTGAATTGTATGCGCGGTAGTGAGAATGACATGAGCATGTTGGCAGTAGCAAAGGGAGCATTGTGTGGACCAAGTGTCATCAGGGCGGATGTGTTTTGTATTTTAGATTGTGTTCTGTAGGACTTACGTTAATCAATGTCTGGATCATGAGTAAATAGAAGATTGAAACAGTGTCTTGAAAAGTGTTATGGAATACTAGGATACGGAATATAAATATTTGTAAAAGCAGTCTGGATTCTGCAATGCAAGATGTGTAGTCATAGAAATTGACATTATTATGAATTGAAAATAGAATTACTATGATGTAAATATCAATACGCCCGTGGAGTAAAGATAGGAATGCTTTTGAATCAAAGGAGAAAATGTCTTCTTCTTCTTCTTGCGATCGCATCTTTGATGATTACACTGTCAGACGAGTTCTCATGATGAATTCGACTGTTGTTTGAAGTTCCTCTTTAACTCCATATAGCTTTGAGTTTAGTGTTGAGTCATTGGGCCAGTATATCTTTCTTAACTGGTCATACAGAGGACAGTCCTGTAGAACATGCTCAGCCGTTTGTTCGTTTAATCCACATGTGCACAGTGGTGAAGCAGACAATCGTAGCTTGTGCATGTGTTTATTCAGTTTGTTATGCCCTGTCCTGAGTCGAAAAATAGTTATCTGTCCCTGCCGGTCGAGAGTGTGATAGTCGTCTTTGGGTTGGTTCTGTTCTCTTCTGATAGTCTGGATAGCTCTCTTTTTCTCAAAGTATGTGACTTCATTATCTTCTTGTTCACATTCTCCTCCCTTTTTTGCAAATTGAGAAAATGTCAATTAAGGTGAATAAAGTGATCGTGTTTCATAATGATACCCACGTTCTGAGATTATGCTTGTAGTGGATTTGATGGTACTGTATGGTTGTGATATTACCTAGGGTGATGCATGAGGTCAGCTGTGAAGGCTCCTGAGATAAATGTAGCTGTGAATTTACAGAAGGCCCTTCTTGCTACCACTACGACCTCACACCTACCTTTTTTTTCTAATGAATGTGACTACGTTAAAATCTAGGGTACTGATATGTAATGTGTTGTGGTAGATTACATACACACACACAGATATTTAATAAGTCTAATAATATTAATAAAATGTTATAACACACTGAACTTACTCAAGCTGTGTAAAATTTTGATAGTAAATTTTCTTTAAGTTTATTTGTTCTGAACCAAGGTTTTATTTTGGTCAGAACATATGAAAGGTTTTGCAATTATGAATGAAATGCATGAATATATGGCATAATAAATGAAAGGTGTGTACATATGTATTTTACAAGACTAGTTAATATTACTACTGTTTATAGTTGTAATTTATCTGGGAGAACGATTAATGGATGTGCTGTTGGGATGGCCTCATCACTCCCTGTCTATGGCTACTAACATTGTCCATTTATTGATGGGAATATAGTTGGTGTGTTAGAAAATAAGTTGGTGAATATCCAGCAGGCCAGACGCTCACGTATCTTTGACTGAGTAGTTCTGGTGCTGGAATCTGGTGGCCCCACCTCTCCGTGCTTGGGGGCAATATAAGGCTGCTCTGCCAAAATATTAAACTGCACGGGTCCACTCTTGTATTATTCAACACAGCATTTGACACCCCTTTGGTGCCAAATAAAAAAACTCACAGTTCTGAAATAAAAGTATTTGGTCATGTGTCAGAACTCTACCTCCTGAGCCACTTCTACACTCAACACTACACAACAACACCACATAGACGGGGTCAGATCTCTCTGACCATACAGCACATCTTACCAAGTTGGTTTCACATAGGATAAGTTCCCCCAGACTACATATTCTGAAATATGTTCATTAGCTTCCTGCCATAGAATAGGATAGGTGATATGTTCCACTGATCTCAACACTTGCTCCGCCCTTCATAATCCTTGCTGGAGTTTATGTATTTTGTTTGTCTCTAGACCCTGAACTGGGGCGGGGGGTCTAGAGCGAATCCTTACTTGTTGTAAGGGATAGATTTTGATATGGCAGTATCAATTCACTCGAAACATTAAACAAATATTAAAATATAAAAAGAAATACTTTCAGTCTTACCAGAATTATGAATAGAGAACACAGTTATATGCTAGCAAAACTCAGCTGAGCTGCTGGCTCTAGTATGGCGTCCCTCTAAATATTTCAATTAGCTTCTGGGAAATACACCACTGAATTATTTACTGTGTCTACTACTGGACAATTTATGATGAATGGCAAAAATGCGCGTCTGAGCGCCGATAATATGTTTATCTGTGGCCAATCACCGCCTTTTTTCCTTTTCAAATTCAAACCTCCTACCAAAAGTCAATTCAGTCATACCTCAGTCAAGTATGTATTATTGTCTGTTGGTCCGTTTGTCTCTACTTGCGTTTCACAAAAAAAACACACTTTTTTTTTGAACCAACTCTGCCGTCCCCTACACAATTTTGCCTTTAAAGTTATTTTTAGCCACAATTCTCCACCACATTCCCTCTCTTTCATTCCAACTAGATTTTAGCACTTGAGTCTCAAGGCCGCAGTTTTTGAAAATTAGTGACATTTTTTTGTTTCAATGCAGTCGCTCGCTGATATGAACAACACAGTCTTTTGTCAATATCTTTCTTATTATCTATCCGTCTGTATAAATGAAAGCATATTATTTCACTGCTCAAGATGGGCCATCAGGCCAGCTAGGTTTTATATTCCTAACATTATTATTAAGAAAAAGTTACTTTTCAAGGTTAGTTGGTTTTTTGAAATATTTTCGAGCATCTTCTGTACTGCGTTTGCCGCTGAATTCAAATAAACGGACTAAGTTATCGCAAAAGCGTCCAAGAAATGACTGTTGCGTATAATAGCTAAGGTCCCTTTTGTCGATTTCTTTACCTTGTGTCAACTTGGGGACGTGAATTTTTTTTCTTTCCCCACCAATTGCGTCTTTTTAGCCTTGCTAGTTTCAAGCACGTGTTCAGTCATATTTTTTCCTTTTGATCTCCGTTCTCATCCCGTTCCAAGGGTAAACGTTTTGCCTTCACATCTAACAAGTTAGTTTCCATGGCGGGTGGTGACCCGCGGCGTGGGCGATCATGTCTGCTAGTAGCTTACGCATTAGTTTTTATCCCTACATTTTATCTTTGGAGATATTTTAACGTTGTATCACGGTTAATTTTATCACAATGCTGCTCGTTCGATAGTTAACTTTGGCCATTCAACAGTTGCTGTTTATTCTGTTTACCCCTAGCCCAGGGCGTGGCAGGTCTTCATAATAAGACGCCGTATCAATACTCTTATTTTGATTTCATGATCTGTCCCTCAGCTTTGTCAACACATTTGTTGCCAAGAACTATGAATGATTCTAGATTTTGTAGGGATGTTTATTCAAGTGCAATCTTGTTATCATGTCCAGCATTTATTCGCATAATTGTTGTCTTTTCTGTGTGTAGTTTCAGACCCAATAGCTGTGACCTCTCGTCGCGTATTTTCATTTTGTCTTCCACCTGATTTTGAGCCGTGGTAACGCAGTGGTTAGTGCACTGGCTCGGTGGTCGATGGTTCGATCCCCAGTTGAACAAACGGCTCCGGGATCGACCCAGGTTCATGAATTGGGTAACATAGCGACTCTGGGAAGGTTAAGGCGGCCGGCATGATGCCGACCACATCACCCCTAGTGTGCCGATGGTCATGACAATATGAGCCTAACACCATATTCCCAGTATGCCTCAATAGGCGTGTAACGGGATGCTTTACCCTTTTTTTTACGTTACCTTCCATATGATTACAGTTCTTGGGCAGAAGAGCTGTGTAGTTGGCAATATCTAGATCGTCAAGCTATTCTGATGTTGAACGATGTAATCATACAGACAATATTGCACCTATAAAATCAACATTTTAAACATACAATGAAGATGTATGAACATTCGAATCATACAATCAATACTTTAACATTCTAACCAAATAGCAACCACTCCTGACATACGGAAATGAATCATGGACATTAATAAACAAGTAGCAAAAACATTAAAGGCCGCAGAGATGTAGTTTTGCAGAAGAATGTTATAAATAAAACGGACAGAGTAATGAAGGAAGCAGTTAACTTTCTTCAGGCATGTTATGACAAAAAGACAGCTGGAATACATCGTGACAACAGGAAAAATTGAAGGAAAAATAGATAGAGAACGACAAAGAGAGAAGATTCTGGACAGTTTGACTTCATGGGATGGTGAGAAGTCAAAAACAGAGTTAATAAATAGCACTGGAAACAACAGGAAGTTGTGGATAGACATAATCGCCTATGCCACCAGGCATAGTTCTTGACGAGGAGGAAGAAGAATCAAATGACACCAAACACTTTACCTTTTTCAACTCTTCTATTTTCATACTTCCACGCTAATCATACATCGTTCTCGCGTCTCTATTTCTCTTCTCATTGCATCTTGTCACTAGCAGCCTACACAAGGAAAAAACATGTTTTCCTTTTCTATAATCTTCCTTTCAGAGACATAGTTTTTAAACACGTAGGCACTCTCTGTTTCCATAAATCATTAACTAGCCCCACAACTATCCATCAAATCTACTAAACAAATACATTTCGGAATCCCCAAAAATCCCAAGAACTTAAAATCAACATTATATGAACTATCTGTGTTTACCGAAGCACTAAAGACAAATCGCCTACCGAGAAGTACGTCTGGATCAATGTTATAAAATGTTAGGGAACAACAGAAAGGAAGTGAGTCCTCTGAGTCCATGAAACGGGAGTTATGAAGGTGTTTTAATTATGTGAATATATCTAAGCAGGATACACTTGGCATTAAAAACATGGTTCACAAGATGGCATGTTTACTATTTTAAACATTTTATTTAATAAAGATAGAGAAGAATAGTGGGACGACGTTGCAGTAACTTCTCTCCACGAAAAACTATTTGGAGATGGCAAGGACCTTGCTCTGACTACTGCCTTTATTAGAGTCTGTCACGTGATTTACTCCCCTTTCTCTACAGTGGTGGTTCAGCAATGGCCAAAACCTAGAGTATCTAATATGGGTCTTCAAAGGTATTACTCTTGGCAGAGATGCAAATAGAAGGATGATGATGCATCTGCCTTGAGAAAGTCTTCACAAGATATTCAGAAATCAAGAACAATGCTGAATGTGTCTTAGAACAGTTAACGTATTATCTGCCCGACAACATTTGTGAAGAGATATATTGTATGATTTAGCTCGTTCAAGCCCCCAACTTATTTTACTCGTAATTCAGTTAAATCCTAATTTAGTAGCTCTGTTTTAAGTGTATTTAAGGTGACTGAGACATACGGGTGCAGTACACTCAAAAGGACTAAATCAACTATACAAATGTAATAATCAATTATATTTAACAGTGTAAAATGAATAATTCTTTTTAAAAAAGGTAATCATCACAGGGTGATGTTATGGATATTGAGGGAATTGTCTGAAAGTTTACTTGGCAGCTTTTAAGTTTGTACTTAGCTGCCAGTAAGACTGTTGGTTTCTGCCCCAGCCGATGTTTGGTTCATTGCAGGTTATGGACTGATTCACTCTCGTCACTGGTCAAGTCTGGAGGTTGTGACACGGTCCAAGAAATATCAGGGAGTAATCACGAAGCTGGTCCAGCGTCTTCAAGACCCGTCTCATGCTGGTGTCTAGCGTTGACAGCAGGTCACTTATATCACACACTTTGTTCCAAAGACAGCACCCTCATCTGGTACCGCCAACTAGTATCATGAAGGAAAAACAAATACCCTACTGAGTATTGGGTTTCCTGACACTAGAGATGGGCAAATCGACACAGTCCGCTGTATCGAGACATTCGGCACAGTGATTTAAACTGTATCGACACACTGTTTCGACACAACGGCACTTTTGCCCGTGTCGGGAGAAGTCTCTAGAAATAGACAGTATACATGAACTGTGTGAGACAATCTCCGCCGTTTTTCTTGCGAGCTACTGTCTGCTTGGACTGACGTGTGTGAAAATCTATGGCGTTTCGTGTGACCACAGTTAAATATTTTTACACAAGTCTTCATTATGATGAAATAAAACGGAGATATGATGATAGCTGCAGTATATGTGAAAATAATAATAAAAACAACAATAATAATAACAGTAATAATAACACATGATATCAAACTAGAGTAAGCTAGTTTTGGTAGACAATGATTTAAATCCACACCGAGTACACAGATATCAGCAGAGCTAATAAAGTGTCCATTACATTTATACGAACACACGGACACTTTCAACTTTAACATAGTGCCTAAAACATTGACAACTGCAGCACTGACACAATTTTCAGTGTCTATAACTTCTCAGCAAAAATAATATCACTTATAAAATCAAGTCATCATAACACATCCCTGAAAAATATGACATGTTTGATATTCCATACTATCTTTGAATGTTCAGGAAAAGTCTTTTATCTTCTCACTGCAAAGGTAGAGTTGTAAGTAAAAATAACAAAAAAACTACCTAAACCTATACATGTAAAACATGTAAAACCCCTGACTTGTTTGATCTTACATACTTATCTATGAACGACTAATGTCCCGGACGCTTGACTCAAATTTTACAAAGGCCCACGGAAGGTGAGACAGTGTGCCTCTTTGCAAAATAGCGAGGCAGACAGGAACTGAAACTGTTTCGAAACAAGAAGTAGGCTGTGTTTCGGAACTTTCGGACTCAGCGCTGTTTCGAAGCATTGTTTCGACACACACACACACTAGCCATCTCTACCTGACACACGCTAATGTGCCCCCCCCCCCCTTTCATTCCACCATCTCATCTACCTCAGAACTTTACCCTCTCTGAGCAGTAATATTAATCCCAGTAAGCGGAAAACATTCATTACAATTATACTGAATAGCTTTACATTTGCACTGGTTGAAAAGTATGAACATCAGTTCTATCATCATCCACTCCTTGCTCCATATGGATCTTGAGACTACCTTTGCTACTGGTTCTCTATGAGAAACCCGCATAAATCAGTCACCAGCTCTTGCAGTGGTGGCTCATAAAACCATCATTCTGTATGGTGAGGTTGCCAGCCTCATATGACTTGGACATCCACTAGCAATTTTCACATGTTAATAAATGCAAAATATAGAATTTAAAAATGTACAACTCACCCCAAAATCTCTTTGGGAATACTGACTCCTGGCTCAGAGAAATAGTTAAGGCAACATGTTTAAGATGCCTCTTACACACGGTCTGGTTATTACTTTACAACAGTCTCTCACTCTGACTTTGTGTTCAGATTCCTAGGATTCCAGCTTTCCGTGTTAATGTAGGTAGAGTTTTCCTGGGATATAAGTCCACAAGATGCTCAAACAAGGTCCGGTCCGATAAATGGAATTCTGATCCTATTCCTTACTCTGGCTAGCTGGCTGTCTTCTTGACGAGGTGAATTTCACAGTGCTCTAAACCGGCGAAAGTGTCAGATTATATTGCAACTTTCGTCCCACGCACGTTGTTGTTACTATCTGACCAGGCTCCAATCAGAAGTGTTGTTTATAACATCTAGAATTGCCCAGCCAATTGTATTCAATCATGCGTGTTATGATGGGGTTTATCCCAACAATTTCCTCATAGGAAAATTCTGCGTGATTTTTTAAAAGTCACTTTCCATATAAGGAATTGTTATTTCCGTCGATTATCGGTCCTGTTTACACTCACGACTTCCTACATTATCACAAATAATGTCTTCCCGGAAACTTATTACAACATTCCGTCTTTCAGGTGCGTGTCTGTAATAGGTCACCACCTGGATAATTTACTGCCCAGTACCTGTCCAAACATACATTAATCGTGTGACCGTCTGGGTTGTGTTCTCTCCACGAGAGAAAATAGGATGTTATAATAGTCATATCAACGATAACCAAGCTCGCGGGGCGATCTTCGTGTTTATCTGTGCGCCAATGTCTGGTACACGGGAATTTTACCAACATGACTGTCGGTCAATATTACATCACCTGTTTACTCTCTCAGCAGGGATGATCGGGTAAACAGACATGACGAATTATTACAGGAAGAAGTGAAAAGTGACTGGGCACGTATTTCTGTGCTCCGAAAATGAGAAGTAAGTAGATAATGGGAGAGAGAGAGAGAGAGAGAGAGAGAGAGAGAGAGAGAGAATACAACGAAGGGAGCGACAAATTACGTCACAGAGTCATTAATGCGGAAGTCTGAGGGCGAACGAAGACGGAGTACTGCAGTAGCTTCCTCTAGTCGTAACTCACCCTGGGGATGAGCCCGTGAAATAGTAACCCCTAGATGCGTTTTGCCCAGGAGTTCTTTTCTCTTCTGCTTGTTGTACGAGCCTCTCTTCACCCAATCTGATGCGCCGCCTTAGAAATAATCTTCACTTGTCGCTATCGGTAACTTCGTCGTCCCAGGAAGCTGAACTTGTGTCGTGTTTTAATTTCTTTCTTGCGCGCATCTTTGAACCTTAAGTGTAGTCATCCGGCTGTTCTTTTGCCTTCTGCCAGTTCTCTTGGAGAAGAGCTTCTTAACCTTCCGGCGTATCCGTACCCCTTTAGCACCAAGTGGCGATTCTCCTTACAGTGCCATCTCAGATTGGGCGAAAAGAAGAAAAAGCAGAAGAGAAAAGTGCACGCCGAAAGGAACATCAGGCAAAAATAGCAGCTGAGGACTATCACCTCAGGGGCACATTCCCATAGTCAGTCATGACAGAAGGGGACTACTACTGCGCCTTTACAGCATCTTAGGAAGCCTCGCACCCAATTATCTTCTAGCTCGCATAATATGCCGGTAATTGAACAAAGAGATAAAAATATGCTTTGAGAAAATAGTATTTTCACAATTTGACGGTATTTAATTCACGACGCCACTGCTCTGTTTTGTACAAGTACATTTAAGTTCTGTGTATTATATAGCGTTTGTGATGATTCGTCTTCTGTAATATCAGGCATATGTCGTACCCCCAGGAAGTGGGTCACGCAATCCCAGAAAGTGGGTCACGCACTCCCCGGGGTGCATGCACCCACGGTTAAGAGACACTGCCCAAGAGAATATCTTTGGGGATGGGACGGATGTGACCAAATCTCGTAATCTGCGCTGTCTTTTTCTTCTTCGTCTTCTTTGATCCTTATCCGCCGACCGTCAAAGCAGTCAGTGGCCATCACGCCTGGTGGCGTATTGTAGGGCAGCAACAAATTGATTCGACTTTGCTCGGTCGGCGGCCATCCTTCGTACATTGCCACAACTCTGGTGCATTCTTTGCATCTCGGCTTCCACAGCTCTCCGCCAAATTGTTTTTGGTCGGCCTCTCTTTCGCTTTCCCTCGGGGGTCCATAGCACAGCTGTTCTTGTGATGGTGTGACAGAACGGGGCGGCCCCTATCGATCTTTGTTTCACTCCGGAAGTGTCTGTACATGTGTGGTACTGATTTTATAGTGTGCTTTCATTTGTCGCACTTTCTTTCTTTTTCTGCTAAATGTAGCAGATATTATGTATTTTCCTTCTTACACCCTTCTCGGGGATAAGTAGACATGTCTGGTTGTTATCCATTTCTCCCTGCTTTGCAAGGAGTGGCAGCGACCTAATCATGCTGGCTATCGTCGGCGCAGCGATATCAGTATACAGATTAACACGTAAATCGCCTCATCGCAGTGCTTAATCACTGATAAGACGCGGGTATGCGCATCCCCAAAGCGTGGAATACGGGGAGACAACTGATGGACAGACACAGATAAGAGAGTACTTTCTGATAAAAGTAATGATTGTTACATTGGGAAAACATTGTTATATGAGGTTATAGACATGTTCGTAAGTTTTGTACCCAAGGGCAAGCGGATGTTCACAATCCATTTTCAGAGAAGTAATGTTTGAAATTTGGCATTATCTGAGTCATGCAACATATTCAAATCAGATTGGCTGATCCTTTGAGGCGTTCATAACAAATGCGTGGGAAGGCAGTGAATATAATCTGATCATTGTCTCAAGCTATTTCACTTTAGAAATCGTTCGCCAAGATACCAGACCTTGTTACAGTGAAGAATTATAATTCAGAATTCCTTCTTAACATACCGGGCACCTTTTATTTGAGAATTGTGGATGTACTTTCATAGCCCAGGAAACCTCTTTCATATTAAATAAGGAAACCGGGACTGAGGAAACTGAAGGACCACACACGAAGTCAGAGAGGGAACTTATTAAATTAACAACACCCCAGACGCGTGTAAGAGGCCGATTCAAGTCTCTTTTATTCATCTGAGAAAAGGTCTGTGAGCCAGGATTGGCGTACGTTGTGATTTACATTTCATATTTTATTAATAACATATATATATATATATATATATATATATATATATATATATATATATATATATATATATATATATATATATATATATATATATATATATATATATATATATATATATAGTTCCAAAGGTTGTTATTGCCGGGAGTTGTAGTGAGGATAACTCTCACTGCAGATAAAATACTTCTATGGCACGCGCCTCAAACAGCCTCTGACAACCAAGTCCAGCTCCCGGCCTTCACGTGTGGCTCAATTTGAGCCCGGCGGAACTGTTTCCACTGACGGGAGAAGGGGCAAAGGCGAGCGACTGGCGCCTTAAAACCAGCAGCTTCGGGCAGATAGGGCTCGTGATCCTTGGTTGGTAGCTTATCTAAGAGAAGGAACTCTGAATTCAAACCACCGCTGCCTTGCGGGAATATCCATTTATGGAATTGGCTTCGGGAGTAAACCCTGAGGATAAATCTGGAGTCGGAGTCCCTAAGGCAGTCTAATGTCGATTCGACATTATTCTGGCAACTCCTGCGACATGGCTGGTACCAAACTGTATCGGCTACTGCCGTTCCTTTGGATCTACCGGCTGTGTGGAGAGGGGGGACATGCTGCATGGGCAACAGCTTGATCTCCATATAACTATGCCCAAGCTCGCGCCCTGGAGAGGACACTCCAGCTTCACCCTATAGGTGTCGGCAAAACACGGGAAGTAGCAGTCGCCTGCGTCACCAGCACACTCCTATATGGCAGCAAGACCTGGACGACCTATGCTAAGCAAGAAAGAAGGCTCAATACCTTCCATTTGCGGTGTCTACGCCGCATCCTCGGCATCTCGTGGAAAGATAAAGTGACAAATGTCGAGGTGTTGTCACGTGCTGGCCTTCAAAGTATGTATACGCTTCTTAGACAGCGCAGACTTCGCTGGCTTGGCCATGTTCGCCGCATGGAAGATGGTCGCATCCCAAAAGATATCTTCTACGGACAATTAGCAGATGGCAAGAGAACAGTTGGGCGACCACAGCTGAGGTTCAAAGATGTGTGCAAGAGAGATATGAGGGCACTGGACATGGATCCAGCAACATGGGAGATTGAAGCTGCCGATCGCACTAAGTGGCGATGCTATTTACGGCGCCACCTCAGATTGGGCGAAGAGAGGCTCACACAAGAAGCAGAGGTGAGGAGAAAACGTCGAAAGGAGCACCAGGAAAATAAGCAGCTGAGGGCTGTCACCTCAGGGGCGCATTCCCATAGTCATTTATGACTGAAGGGGCTATTATTATTATTATTATTATTATTATTATTATTATATATATATATATATATATATATATATATATATATATATATATATATATATATATATATATATATATATATATATATATATATATATATATATATATATATATAAGTTATTACCATGTGAATTTTAATATGTGAAACTCGCTAGTGGATGTCAAAGTCATTTGAGGCTGGTAACGTCAGCATATAGAATGAGGATTCATGAACCACCACTGCACGGGCAGATGACTGCTTTTATTGCTAGTTTTTGAAAAGAGAACTAAACGCATACAGAGTCCCAGATTCCATACGGAGCAGGGAGGAAAAGATGAAAGAAATGATGTACATTCTAAGTATAATACTTACATGTTCAAAGCAGTGTAAATGTCCATATAAACATATTCACGTTACAATTAATGTAAGTTTTCAAGCTTTAAACCATTGTAAATGTCTATGTGAAAATATTCATTTTAAAGTTAATGGAAGTTTCAAACTTTTCAATCAGCTTAAACATAAATGAAAACATATTTAATTTATATTGTGAACACTTTTCAGTCGGTGGAGATGTATATGTAATCAGACTCTATCTGTATTATTAACATTTTCATTTAAAATAAAGTAACTATGAAAGCTATTCTATTTAAATGTAAAGAAAGTTTTATCCCGAGGGATTAAATTTAATTCTCATCGAGGGTAAATTCTGAGTTAATTGGGATGGTAGTATGGGTAGATAGGAACCCATAACTATGGGTTGGAAAACGGCATACTCAGAAGAGCGTTTCGTTCTATTCTTTTACCATAGTTATTGATGGTACCAGCAGAAAGTACTATCTCTGGAACAAGAAGGGAACAGTGGCCTAAGCTTTAAGACGAAGGACCCACGTGGTAGACTCTACTTGACATTCCTGGGAAACGAGCTACACCCGACAACCTTGACCAGAGACGAGCGTGAGCAGTGTGAAAAGAACCAACCCATAAGAAGGAGCTGTGACGTATAATGGAAAAAGAGCTTACAGTAATCGGACAGTCTTTGTAACCTCGTAGCGCTCTATGATTTGCTAGCTAAAACCATGCATTTACGGCCTGTCTTTACTCACACAAGCTTACTTTTTCGTTCCCGCCTCTTTTCTTAAACACGTGCAAACGCAGTGTTTACAAATTTTCGAAACCTGCCCGTCAAAACAGGTAGCGAATCAGCTTTTGTTTACTTCGTTTTCCTACGCCAGTATCTGTCAGGCATACCATCTCAGACAGAAAACACGTGAAACAGACGTAACGGCCTTTTGAAGTCTCCGGAAAGGGAGTTAACACTTTGATGTCGTATACGCAGACAATTCTTCGAGAACCCGTTAGACGTAAGAATTCTTCTGATGTCGGTTAGCAACGACCGACAGAGCCGACCTGTAAGCCTTTCATTTGGGAAACGCAGTCGGTATTCCCCGTTACACATAGTAACGCGAAAAGTAACATCATCGATAGATCAGAGAAATTTAAGCATATATAAGCTGTGTTTTCTTAAAACTTGCTATCAGCGTCACTCAGATTTTTGGATAGTTTAAGCACGCAGTTCTACAGCCATTTTGTTCAATGTGTTATTAGAAATTCGTGGGGATTTTTTATTCTGATTTCTAGAAATAGAAATTAGTGCTTACGTGTTTAAAAGTGTTAGCTTTTACCAATTAAAAGAGTTAGCTTTTACCATTATACTGTATATTCACTTAGATTTTCTAGCTGTTAAAACTAGTGAAATAAAATAACGCGTAGCTATTTCATACCAGATGTTCAGTTATAATGTTAATTTTCGCCACACGCTTTCTCACACAAGAAGAGACGGTTTTAGCTGAAAGGTTTATATGCTAGGCGCGACTGATAGTGACGGAAAAGAATTCACGCTTTATTTCATTGTGCGTATTTATTATAAGTGCCTATTATTTAATATCATACGACTAAACTATCAGACGCCGACCAAATTAATAGCTACTTAACAACCGGCGATAGTTTGTGATAATTGACATTATACGCTGATCGTTAACCGCGAGCAGGGGGGAGAGTCGCATAACTCAGTCCAACCTACACTCGCTAAACGACGCGCGATAAGGTGGCTAAAGAAAACACCTATACCGTTTAACTTTAATCAGGACTGACGGAGTGGATACGAGATCGTCTTGTCCCCGTCTGTGTGCATATATATAGCTATATAGTAAAAAAGCATTTTTCAATAAATGTTTTTCCTACATTCCTAGCAGACCTGATCAAGAGCGTCCGGCGGTCTTTTCTTTTGCTTGTTTGTTGGTCTGTGAAATTTTACTTTGTTAGTTATCTATGCCTCAAATTGGTTTGAGCGGTACCGATCTTCATTATAAGCGTGTACTCGCCAAAGATACATGAGAACAGTTCTGACACTAAAAGTAATTTAACTGGAC
The DNA here is from genome assembly GCA_024509875.1 of Oreohelix idahoensis. Classification (NCBI taxonomy): domain Eukaryota; kingdom Metazoa; phylum Mollusca; class Gastropoda; order Stylommatophora; family Oreohelicidae; genus Oreohelix; species Oreohelix idahoensis. The sequence goes on from JAMPIV010014556.1 coordinate 49,737, forward strand.
ATCATTTATCATTGTAACATGTTGGCAACCAGACGTATTCCAATACTGGAATTACTTTCCTCTTTAAATTGTGAACCACAAGAGCACGTTCCTACATCGACTATTCACAGTAACATTTGTTAGCTAGAAAAAAACTACCAGATTTGGCGTTCCCCTCAAAAGTTGTTGTTAGAGGATGAACTGGGGTCAATGTGGGAAGTGAACTGGATAGTTGTACGCCGAGGAATATCTCCTAGGAGGTAAGAGTGAGAAAGTGGCCACTGTTTGCAAGAGAGAGTGAATATTTTTGTTTGTTACAGAGATTTTACTAACTCTGGATTTGCCTAATTTGTTTACTTTACTGTCTACTTTGTATCTTAGTGCTAACCTTCGACCTTTGGGTTATTAACCTTGGGTTCTTTTCTCCATAGCATCTATTTTTGTTATTTCATATGTATGTAAATCTGATTTGTTTGATTTTTCTTTAGATAATTGGTGTTGTCAAGTTTAATGATAATAAACAACAAAGAAACTTAACTTTGTGTGTTGTCAGACCCATACCCAATTAACCGTAGTTTTTCACGTTTGTGTGTTTTGTTGTCACATAGCTGCGTGTGTGTATAGTTAAACTTATATTTATATGTATGAGGAGGGCAAGGTTGTCTTGTACTAAATTTCAGACGTATAGATAGGCTGGAATAGAGAAACTTACTCATTCCAGAGACATATCTTTTTCCTTAAGCTACCACCCGTGAAATCTATTTCTCACACCTTTCTCACGCACCTATCACCATCCACTCTACTCAGACGGGCCAAAATAACTCACAACCTATCTGTACGACAGGAGCAGAACCGTCATTGGCAGCTACGTTCAAATCTTTGCTGCCACTTGAACTTCTTGTAACATTTCACAATCCATAACGACCGTGATGATAACTTTTCCTTATCCATAACTATTAAAATTATTTTTCAACTGTTAAAACTTAAGTGATTATTAAATTTTTTTATTTGTAATTATACAAATTTAACTTCGATTTAATCATTTTAAAGTTACTGCATGTTTGTCTCAGTCAATTTACTACACACACTCTAAACAGAGCTATACTAGAATAATAAGAATTCCACTGAGTAAATCATGGGTGGGGGGCTTGATCGAGCTGAAATTAATAAGTGCTTAAATCCTTCATACAAGTGTCGGCAGAATTACAGAGTTAACATACTCAGCCAAAGCAGTATAGTTATCGCTTATTCTGAATATCTTGTGAAGACTCCTTTTGTAATAGAAGTGTCATCACCTTTCTATCTACATCTCTGCCAAGAGTAATCTTGTGCGAAGGTAGATACCTTTAAAGCCCATATTAAGATACTCTTCATTTTTGGCCACTGTTGGACCGCTACTGCAAAGCAGGGGAGGCAATACCGTCACAGATGGTATCAAGGTTCCTTCTGAGGACATGGCCAACCCAACTCCAGCGTCTGCCAGCTATGATGGTGTGCATGTCCTCCTGGGTACTCCGAATAAACAGTTCTTGGTTGCTGATGGTATTCGGCCAAAAGATTCTGAGAATTTTCTTAGGCAGATTGTGTGGAAGGAGGACAGTTTCGACATTTTCTTCTCTGTTACTCTCCAGCATTCCGCACCATAGAGAAGCACAGAAAGTGCACAGCTCCTGTACAGTCTTAATTTGGTGTTTGTGCTGTACTGGCAAGATTTCCAAACGTTGTTGAGACTAGCAAAGGTTGTTCTCGCTTTATTCATTCTGTTGTTAATGTCGTTGTTTGTTCCGCCGTCAGGTGTTACTGTGCATCCTAGGTACGTAAATGTGTCTGTCTGTTCTAAATTCTGGTTCCTTATTGTTATTGGCTCAGGATTGTCCACATTTAGTGTCTTGACCTATCTAAGCAGTGTATACTTCTTCGTTCACTTTTAGACGTCGACTTGAATATATTCAAAGTCTATACATGCTTTGAAGGCCCGGGCGTGAGTACATTTCGACATTTAGCTGAAAAGTAGTAACCAGACCACACGATCTTTCATATTTGGACATACGCCCTAATATAACCGACAGACCTTGTGTCTAGGTTGACCGGGGCTGGCCTCACCAAAACGAGGTAAATTTCATTTCATTTTAAAAAAAAAACATTGACATGTGTCAATCTGTCCTTCCATAAAATATTATAATGTAGCGTTAACACCGTAGTTGGAACGTATTGAGCATTTGTCTAGCTCAGCGTAGGTTACTATGTCTCCCTGCTGTAAAGAAGTGGTTGGCGACTCAGGCATCATATACTATCATGGCTGTGGCCTTTCTTTTTTGTTTGGGGTTTCCCCAGACACGCGCTTGTGAGGAGGGTAAAAATAGTAAGACGCTCAATATATTAATGTGAAAAACAAATATATGGGGGTGGGGTGAGTCGTTCGATATATTACTGTTACAAACAACTAAATGAGATAAAGATGAATCGTTCAGTATATACATGTGAAAATCAACTGATTGGAGATGTGAAGAAATAGCGTGACAGACAAATAATACTGGGGATTAGAAAGTCTGAGGGGTTGAAATTAAGTAAAATGTTAAATACATATGTACAAACAGGTAATCAAACATTCATAAGGCAGATGTATTGATAAACAGAAGAGAAATAGAAAACGATAGGCAGAGAGACAGAATGTCAGACAGACAGACAAACATAGATAGATATATAGATAGATAGATAGATAGACAGACAGACAGACAGACAGACAGACAGACAGACAGACAGACAGACAGACAGACAGACAGACAGACAGATAGATAGATAGATAGATAGATAGATAGATAGATAGATAGATAGATAGATAGATAGATAGATAGATAGATAGATAGATAGATATGAAAAAAGTTGGGCGGGCGCCTATCTGTCTATCCATAGAATACTTTATATTTTAAAGCAATCAAGTCAGTTGTTACGACTGTCGTGCGTCCAAGAAGCGGAAGTGGTGGGGGAGAATGTTTCATGACGTCCATGGTTACTAGGAATCCTCGCTGTTAACTCACTTCCGGCAGTTCGTCACGTGGTGACACGGCAATTTGTGAAGCCATAGAGAAACTGCGTGATTCTTGGACAGACAGAGTGACAATTGTTTTGTGCGAATTTCTCATTATTAATCCTT
>JAMPIV010014557.1:0-70452 GCA_024509875.1 Oreohelix idahoensis
TTGGGCTGGGTAGTGGTTTAGCCCCCCCCCAGGTAGTTCCAACACTGGTGCGTCATAAGCGAACGAAAGGCATAAAAATTCCATTGGAAAAGGCCTCTGGGAGTAGAGAAAGCGGTAAGAGGTTTGGCGCGTTCGGATAATGGAACTTGCCAATATCCTTTAGACAAATCAAGTTTAGTGAAAAAATGCGATTTAGAAAGACGAGTAAGTAGCTCTTCTAGAAAAGGCATAGGTTCAGCATCGAACTTCGTAACTTGATTCAATTTGCGATAGTCAACGCAAAGACGTATGTTATTGTCTTTTTTTCGAACAATAACCATCGGCGAAGAATATGCAGAAGTGGATGGTTCGATTATTTGTAAATCTATCATTTCATCCAACTCCTTTTCAACCTGTGCTTGGAAATGTATAGGGATAGGATAAGGTCTAACCCTAATTGGAGTATGTTCAGTTAGAACAATGTCATGCTCAATGACATGCGTTTGTCCAGGGATGTCAGTGAGGACATCCTGAAATGTTTGTAACATAGACGAAACTTGTCGCCGTTCTCCTAGAGACAAATCAGGAGAAACAGTAACGTCTTTCCATGATTCACTAGAATGAAGTGGGATCACTGGAAGCGGGAGATTAACATCCGAAAAACTTGTTTCCTCATCCTGTATTACAGACAGTGATGAGTAATGACCATGTTTGACATGAGAATCGTCCGTTGCCTGGAAAATAGGCTGTAAATAGTCAGGACGTTCATGGAATTCCGTAAGCATATTGATGTGGAAGGTTTTATGCTTCCCGTTAATATCGACGATGTAGTCAACATCTGAAATTTTCGATATTATATCGTACGGACCTTTCCAACTAATAAGGAGTCTATTTTCACGACAAGGTAGCAAAACAAAAGCTTTGTCACCAGGACAAAGTTGTCGTAAAGTTCTCTTCTTATTAGCAAATTGTCTTGCCTTCTGCTTAGCAAATTCAGAAGAGGACGTTGCCAATTTGCATGCTTCGATAATCTTTTGTCTCAGCGTGATGACATATTCGTAAGAGGATTTTGTGTCATCGTCAATATTGTCCGCTGTTATGAGATCATGAAGCAAAGACATAGGGCCGCGCGGTCGTGCGCCAAAGACAAGTTCAAAGGGAGAAAACCCTGTATGTTCATTGGGGACCTCTCTGTACGCGAAGAGGGCCGCGGGTAAAACCCTATCCCAATCTTGAGGATGATCCTCAGTTATCTTCCCTAATAAGTTCTTAAGTGTTCTATTTAGCCGTTCTACCATCCCATTGGACATAGGATGATAGATGCTACTCAAAGATCTCTCTATCTGTAGAGTAGACATTACTTGAGACATGGTATCCGATATTAGTTGGGTGCCATGATCTGATAATATTTCTCCGGGGAATCCCAGGCGAGAAAATATAAGCCAAAGAGCATCTGCAATGTCAGCAGTAGTAATGCTCTTCAGAGGGATAGCCTCTGGCCAACGTGTGCACATGTCCACACACGTTAAGATAAATTGATGTCCTCTAGCAGATTTGATCTTAAATGGACCAATGATGTCTATCGCCATTTTCTGAAATGGTCGAATAGGAATGTCTGCAGCCTGAATGGGCGCAGCATGACGAGGACCTTTGGATTTGACTTCTTGACATACTTTACAAGATCGACAATAGATCCGTATGTCCTTATTCACGAAAGGCCAAAAAGAAAGCCGCAAGAACTCTTGACTTTGTACGGGAAAAACCCATGTGTCCAGCACACTGAGAGTCGTGTGCATGTTGTAAAATTTTAACTCTCAATTTCTTGGGTACAAGAATCTGAGAATGACTTGAATTAGTGGAGTCTTGCACCATACGTACAAGTACACCATTCTTCATTGTAATCCAAGATTTACGCTTGGTATCTCTATTCGGATCACCTTTCGTTACAAAGTGAAGAATTTCTTAAGAGTCGGATCCTCTTCTTGTTGTTTTATAAACGAGTCACGAGAAATTACCAAGGGATCATCTTGGTTATGCACTTCAATATCTTCAGTAGATGAAGTTTCAGGCATATTGAGAGCTTGAGCTCTAGTGACTACAACATTAGCAGTTTGCATATTTTGCTTTTTCCCAAACGGAAATTTGTTGCGAAGTGCATTCTTTTACTCCGTGAATGCGACCGATGATAAGATCAGCGATCGGATTCGGCAAAAGACATGCGTGTACATCTCCTGTGAAGAAAGGAGTAGCAATCCTAATGATAGCGGTAGAGTATTTCTCTATGGTGCCGCCAAATGTTACGCATTTGACTACTTTGCCTGTAGCATGAGAAGGATCTATTAGTGACTGCCTAACACCAATTGTTGTGCATCCAGAATCAAAAAGTACTGAGACTGGATTGTCATTTACTAAACCTTTGTGTAAGACTAGAGAACCTCTTCCATCATGCGCGATTGACGCAGGAAGAGCGGGAAGAGGATGGCCACAGCTTAAAGTAGACACTGTGGTTGGCTCAAATAATGTTTTGCATTGGGGCACTGAGATGCTCTCCCAAAATCAAAAGCGGCACATGCCATATTATTAGAGTCATCATTATCTTTATTTTGTTTATAGGATTCGTGGGACTCTTGCTGAGCAGAGTTCGCCTGGTAATGAGATTTATGTTTTTTGTATTGTGCTCTACCTCTGTTATTATTGCCTCTGTAATTATCCTTGTTTCCACTGTTATAACCCCTACTTGGGTTTGAGTCATAGTTCCTGTGGTTACTATTATCATATTCATTATAATGAGTATCTCTGTAATTATGATCTTGTTGTCTCCATGAGGGAAAACTTGGATAATTTCTATAATGACTTCCTTTGCGAAAGTTTCTATAATTATGACCACCTCTGAATCGAGGGCTGTCGGCTCGTCTCCAGGTATTCGAAGAAGAACCCTGAAATGATTGGTTACCTTGGTTCTGATAACCGTTATGGCTACCTTTTTTATTAAACCTATTTTGAGGTTCTTGGAATCTGCGTGAGTGATTAGGGTTGTATGGTGTTGCTGAAGCAACTGGCATACCTTCCCTAACCTTAGTATTGCTAATAGCTACGTCTGGATGTGCAGTGACGTATTGGGTACAATACTGTTCCATTTCTTTTAGTGTCTTGGGTTTACGCTCATGTAAGAATTCAAGGAATGGTTTATTTATACTTGACATAATCTTATCTCTGAGTATCAAGTCCATAAGGGCTTCATATGTCTTTTCTGTTTTGGACAACTCAATCCAACGATCAAATGTAAGACGTGTCCTTGCAATGAATTCTGAGAATTCTACACCTGCCTCAGGAACCATTGTCTTAAACAAATTCCGGTAACCCTCTTCAGACAACTGGTACCTCTTTAATAAGGCTGCCCTAATAACATCATAATTATCCTTGTCAGCCTCTTCAACCAAACTTAAACTAGTCAGAGAATCACCTTTCAAATTTTCTGACAACTGGTTAGCATATTGTGATTTGTCCACATTATGGGCTCGACAAGAGCGTTCAAATCTATTTAACCAGAATGTTATGTCATCACTGGAAGGATTGAACGCTGGTACCTTGACCTTGTAAGTAAAGGGTTTACCATTACCACCAGATGCTTGATTAACATTACTTATGTTTGTTAATTTTAACTTTTCTAACTCAAATGCTAAAAGTTCTTTTTGGTGTTCATGTTCTCTCATTGCTTTTTTCTCTTCAGCAGCCGCAGCAGCCTCATCTTTTCTTTTTTTCTTTTTCCATTTCCATCTGGAATCTTTTTTCCTCAGTCTGTATCTGCAATTTCTTTTGTTCAAATTCTCTTTCTAATCTTTTCTCTTCAGCCAGAGCTTTTCTCTCTTCAGCAGCTAATGCTTTGTCATATTGAGCAACTGCCCATTGTTCTAAGTCTGTACCAGTCTTATCAAGGGATCTCCCTTGTGCAATAAAGTATTCTAATGTAGACATGATGTCTGACAATGATACTACTCACTTGAAACAATAATAATAAAATATATTTCAAGGTAATATAGCAAAAAGTTCTTAATCACTGTATTAATCAGCACACAATCACAATGTCTGTGTGAGACAAGCCTTATCAAGGTCTTGTATATTTCTTTGAAAAATAACAATTATAAATTGCTGCAACACTCTATAACATAAGTGCAATGCACAAGAAATAGTGTCTTATCTAATCAACATTAATCATCAGTTGATTCTTTCACATAAATCCATATGATCAACTATATTTTAAATAGTGTATGTCGATCAAGAACATAAAAAACAATTATACAAGACAACATGAAAACATTTGCGGAAATCAAATAAATAAAAAATAAACCGCAAGAGGATAACAAATACAAATAACGCCACAGTATATAAATATAAATGTTGTATGAAACTGAAAGATAGCAAAGGGTAGACCAACAAATTACAAACAAATCAAAACAAAACTAAAGAATGTGAAGAAACTTCTGAAAACAACACTGACCATATCGTCACAACTAACAAAAAAAAATAGCAACAGCAGTCGCTTTGCAAATTCCAGTATCGGAAATTTGCTCACCCTATAGAAAACGCTCACAATAGACGACCTCTATCACGTGGTATGATCTAAGGGAGACTCCGCCCAACCGAAACAACAACCCGCAGAATACAAACAAATATCACATATAAACATGTAAACATAAATGTACATATAGCATAAATATTTATAATATAATGTAATGTAATGTAATGTGTTGCAGATAGAATGTGTTGCGAAGAAGGCACAGTTATACGCAATAATGCTACAGTACTATGGTACTTTATTAAATAATCAAATCTGGCCTAAATCATAAAAGTTCAACACAAACTATGGCAGTGCAGGAGAATCCACTGTTTACAGTTCCTCAGAATCACAAGTAAGACTTCTCGCTTCAGTTGCACTGTACATTTTGCAAACACTGTCAAATATATGTTCCAACTCTGATATGTAATGCTGTCTGTTCCAAACAAACTTGCTGTGTAACGCTGTCTGTTCTATGGCAAATGTCCATCAACAAAAAATGTCAACAAACGCTGACCTAGTTACTGTATACCTCGATAGGACAGGTCGCGCTGACATCGACTGTAAAGTTGTATTGCTGGTGTTTACGTGTGTCGAAACAGGCCCCAAGGAATGGTCTGGTCTCAGTAGCTGACTTCTCAAATATGTCCACTGTGCAGGTTGACCCAGGAAGCTGGCACACCACTGTAAAGATATTTCTCTTACTACAGTCTCTTGTAATGGATATAGTGGCCACCGCTGTAAAGTTCTGTTGTTTGCGACTCCACTGTAAAGAATCGAGTGTGGTGTATAGAACCTCACTGTAAAGTATGATGGCTGGTAGTACTGTTGTATTCAAAGAGGTGCTGTCACCGTGAAGACAGACACAGGTCAACTCGACCTACACAGGGTAGTGTAAACATTGAAGTGAGAGTACATTGTACGCGAATGGTAGAATGGTTCTGAAGAGTTGACAACTTGGTAACAATATATTCATACTCTCACATGTAGAAGTCAAGGATTACTGGAACTACTGTGTTCTTTTTATAATATTTAATGAGACGCACACTGGAACAGTACGTGTATGGTTACAGGAACACATGACGACATAAACAGCATGGTGTTGATCAATGGTGTATCATCTTAAGTTAGCATACATGCTGGATAACCTCATACTGGAACATTTGTAGACAAGCATTCAGAGTTCTATAGTTAGTCCACATCTATATATATATATATATATCAGGTTGTACTGACAGATCACGTCAGTTTATACATAATGTTCATAGTGACTCTTGTACAGAATCTCTCTTAGCATGAGTGTAGCTTGTACTCTAGCGTAGATTCTTTCAAATAGCATTCAGCACATATCTTCGGAGTAAATGCTAAATCTCCCATAATAGATCTTTCTTTCATAACTGTGATCTCTGGATCATTATCGGGTAGTAAGGGACAACCCTGTTCTCTGATGAATGATTGACAATAATTCGGATTCCAAGATGGCTTCCTTGGTCCTTAACATCGCTCACACAACGGTGAGATGACAAAACTTCTAGAAAGATTCACTTCATAAGGATATCAAAGTTTCCACCAATATCAGCATTATCTGTCCTCATAATTGCTGTGTAGAAACATTCTTAGTGCTGCTAAACGATATGTCGTTCTGACATCTGAACATAAGTAGATTCATGTAGGCCTAAACATAACCCATCGTAAGCCTAGGAACGAAGTCAGTAAAAGTACGTTTACCTTGGCCAAGAATCAATAGCAAGCACAAAAACACTTTTCTGGCGTAATAGAAACAATACTGGGGAACACATAGACTAAAACAGTCCTAGAAGACACAATCTTCTTCCCCATGATAACTTGAGATCACACAACTTTGGACCGCTCGACATTGGCGTCCCGCCAGACTCCATAACCGAAGAACACACTCTCTTATCTTCATCCGCTCAGAGTGTAAGAACAAATAATCCAGCCCAGACACACAAAGATAACATGATATAAGACGGAATCGTCTCAAACAGACAAACAGTAAACCTAGATTCAGACTTTCAATATTCCTGCAAAACCTTAAGCGAGAACAATCTGTTTCCAGCTATAATAGAAAATCTAGATTCCTCCGCTTGTTCAATCCACGGAAACAAAACAGGAACCGATCACTCAAAGAATAAAATACACATTTACTATTCTGAGTTATTCCCCTTTCTTAAAAGTTGTAAGTTCATAAATAAATATCCTTTTATCAAACAGATAGTTACATTTTCATTTGTAATCGTATCAACTGTAATCTGTGCGACATATAAAAAATATGTACGCAACAGTCTTGCATATGATTACGGTTATGGGACAGAAGTGCCAGGTCGTCAGCTAAATCTAGATCGTCAAGCTGTTTAGTGAGTCCACTGGATTTACTTCATTACCTGATGTAAAAAAAATATGTAGAGGAGTAGATGGGTCATCAGACCACCATCTTCAGTAAGCTAAAATAAACATAAAACTCAGGAGATGTACCATAATACAAAGCTACAGACAACTATTAAATCATGTGAGACACCTCAGAAATCAGGAAATAAAAGAACAGTTCATGGTTACAATCATCATAGCTGGCAGACACTGGAGTTGGGTTGGCCACGTCCTCAGAAGAGACCCCGATGCCATCACAAGAAAAGCCAGGACCCCTGAAGGAAAGTGAAAGAGAGGCCGACCAAAAACAACTTGGCAGACAACTGTGGAGGCCAAGATGCAAAGAATGAACCAGAGCTGGTGCACTGTATGAAGGATGGCTGCCGACCGAACAAAGTGGAAGCAGTTTGTTGCTGCCCTACAAGATGCCACCAGGCATGATGGTCACTGACTGCTTTGACAGTAGCCAGCTAAGGATCAAAGAAGATGGTTACAATAACCAGTAAGTATCACATACTTTAACAACCTGAAGATTAAGCAAATACAGAAGACGTTTCCGCCATTCCAGCATGTTTGATGATAAAAGACATTTTTACTGATGACATATTATATTTAAGAATGTGCACCATTAAGCTAATGCTTACTTAAAACTATGTTTGATACGGTCATACTATTTTTTTTTCCAGTCTAACATAATTATTCAGCTTCGTCCCCCTCGAGAAAGGAAAAGACATGTGAAGATATAGAAAGAATTGCCTTAATGGACATTTTAATTTAAATTCAAACAGCCTTGACTGATTGTGGCAGGTATGTATGCTAATATAACCGACCCAAGTAATTAGCCGTGGTGTGTTCAAATATATGTGGCCATATCAACGATAATAACAGTCAAGTATTGAACAACATAGTGTGCACAAAGTCCATCTCAAACGAAGACTTTTATTTACGATTCTCAGCATACTTTGTGATATTCATATTATTGACCCAATTGATTCATCTCACATCCAAATATATATATGTATATGTATATATATGTATATATATGTATATATATATATATGTATATATATATATGTGTATATATGTGTATATGTGTGTGTATATATATATATATATATATATATATATATATATATATATATATATATATATATATATATATATATACACACATATATATATATATATATATATATATATATATATACATACAAGGGGATTGACATAAGTCTTGGGCCTGACCATGAAGGACATGTCACAGAGAGCTGAAATTTTGTATAGTGTTTATTCCTTTTCAATATAGCCATCGTCTGAATTGACACACTTCTGCCATCTCTGCTTGATCTTGAAAAGACCTTGGGAGTAGAACACCCTATTTTTCAAACTAAACCAGTCATCACATGCCAGTATAACCTCTTCATCGCTGTCAAAATGATTTCCTTTTAGCTAATTTTTAAGATTTGGGAATAGAAAAAAGTCTGATGGAGCCAAATCTGGAGAATATGGTGGGTGTGGAAGAATTTCAATATTCAAATCGTTGGCAGCTAGCTGCACAAGCTGTGCTATGTGAGAGGGCGCGTTGTCTTGAAGCAAAAGAAGATTTTGAGTGCGCGTTATCCCTTGTTTCCTGGTCACAACCTTTCTTAGTTTGGTGAGAAGATCTGCATAGTACTGTCCATTAACTGTGTTGCCACGAGGCAGATAATCTTTCAAAAGGACACCTTTGCCGTCCCAAAAAACAGTCAGCATCACTTTTCCTGCAGATTTCTGCGCTCTCGGCTTGACAGGTGTCGGGGAGCCCGGGGTTTTCCATTGCATGCTGGCAATTTTGGATTCGGGGTCATAATGGTGTACCCAAGTCTCATCTACTGTCACCATGGTCTCCAAAAATATTTTTGACTGACACTTTTTGAGCAACTGTTGACAGCAATTTACCCTCGTTTGCTTCTGTTCATGTGTCAACAGTCGCGGAACCCAGCGTGCATACACTTTTCTCATGTTCAGTCTGTTGTGTAAAATTCTATAAACTGTTCTTTCATTTAGTTTTACTCAACTAGCTATCTCCACAATTGTCATTTTTCGATCCTGGTCAATGATTTTCTTCACTCTTGTTGCATTTTCATCGTTGCACTCTGAGGCTGGTCTACCAGATCTTGGCAGATCAGCAACATTTGAGCGGCCGCACTTCAACTGTTGACACCAGTTTTTTACAGAAGTATATGAAGGACAAGAATCACGAAACACTGGTTCCATCTCCCTGTGTATTTCTGTAGGTGTTTTTCCCTGAAACATCAGAAATTTTATCACAGCTCTGGCCTCCTTCTTTTCCATTGTTTTGTCAAATCTTTGGAACAGCACATCTGGTCAATAGGGTACATTGCGCTGTAGCGGGAAAACCCATTGAAGAAACAAACGCGTACTTCAGAAATTCAGTGCAAATATGATGAACTTTAAATGTGCCAAGTTTCATCTTCCTCCTGTGACTCCTTCATGGTCAGGCCCAAGACTTATGTCAATCCCCTTGTATATATAGAGTCCTCAGGAAATATATCTTATTCATGTTAATCCACACTAAGAAAGATCCCTGGCTGAACCCGACAGGCAAATATACCTCAATAATACTCCACAGTTAGTCTTTATAAAGACACATATTATTTATCAATCACCCATACATACTGTAGTTCCAATGGAACATATATCAATGACGAGTCACCAAAAAACCATGTCCACACACTGCAAAAATACACAGCGGAATCCTCTGTCGCGAAGCCAACAAAAGGCCTGTCATATGTGGCTTACACATAGCGACAAAATCTCTTGTGAGCACCACATGTATTCAAAATATAAAACCCCCATGCGGTATGCAAAAGGTGCTCACAACACTGATGACAATGAAGGTAAAATAAAAACAGTCTAGTCATGTTAAGTTGTTGTTGTTATTGATCCAGCTGTGTTTGGGCTCTCGCCCTTCGGCCCAACGCTATGAAGTGATATTTGCATGTGTTCACAAGGTGTTCTTTTGCTCCTTAAAAGGTGTTCCACTAATCTGGCCTTGGAAGAAGGAGCATTTTCATAACATTATCAAGTGCTGGGCACTCAAAGAGGTGGTTGTCAACAGTTTCATAGCGGTAGGTACATAGCTGGCACTCTGGAGTAGAGGTGGGCAAATTGACACACTCAACTGTTTCGAAACAGTTAGCGCAGTGATTTAAACTGTTTCGAAACAGTGAGTCGACACAACGACACAACGACACAATTGCCCGTATCGGGGAGAAAGAAGTCTCTTATAGACAGTACCGGCGCGGGTATACATGAACTGTGTGAGACACTTTCCTCTGTTTTTACTGTCGTGTGTGAAAATCTATGGCGTTTCGTGTGACCACAATTCAATATTTTTACACAAGTCTTCATTATGATGTAATAAAACGTAGATATGATGATAGCTGCAGTATATGGGAAAATAATAAAAAAACAACAATAATAATAACAGTAATAATAACACATGATATCAAACTAGAGTAAGCTAGATTTGGTAGACAATGATTCAAATCCACACCGAGTACACATATCAGCAGAGCTAATAAAGTGTATATTACATTTATACGAACACACACTGACACTTTCAACTTTAACATAGCGCCTAAAACATTGACAACTGCAACACTGACACAATTTCCAGTGTCTATAACTTCTCAGCAAAAATAATATCACTTGTAAAATCAAGTCATCATAATACATCCCTGAAAAATATGACATGTTTGATATTCCATACTAATGTTCCGAACGGTTGATTCAAATTTTACATAGGCTCAGACAGTGTGTCGCTGCAAAACAGCGAGGCAGACGAAAGAAACAAGCAGGAAGTGTCGAATCGCTCGCTGTTTCGAAGCATTGTTCGACACATACCGTCATACACACACTAGCCATCTCTAGTGCCTAGTCATACTTGAAGTTGACGAACCCTTGAATAATAAAATACCAGAACACACGTTACATTTTACTTTGTTGTCTTTGATCTTTACAAAATAATCCCAAACAGGGCTTCTCCCCGCCATAAATGAAGATTAAATGAGGTTGAACACAAGTTTTAAACACTATTTTATGTATAAACAAAACACGTTTTCTTACGAGAGCGCCTGAAGTCAGGAATCAAGAGTACCGTAACATGCGTATAATTAGCGCTTGGATGAAAAAGAACTATGGAACTGTTTCGAAACAGCAGACTACAAGTAAATTAACTGAAACAATGAGACATGAGTCGTGACACCCTAGTATGCAGATTTACTTATTCTCGTTAGTACAAATCTATGGTATTTCGTGTGACCACTGTTAAGAATTTTACCCAGTCGTTTTCATTATGATGATATGCAAGGGGAACATGCTGACAGCTGCAGTAAAAGTGAAAAAAAAATTATAATAATAACAGTAATAATGACACATTATATAAAACTAGAATAGGTACAGTCAGCGACAATGATTCAACTCAAACCGAGCAGACACCTAATAGTAGTAAGCCTCTTTCAGTCCTGAGGAATTATTTTAAAAAAAATTATGACTTGTTTGATTTTCCATACTATCTATGAACGCCATATGTAGCGCACGCTTGACACATGAGACAATGATACAGTGTGCCTTTTGCAAAACAGCGAAGCAGACGGGAACTGAAGCTGCTGTTCGAAGCAGGCTATGTGTCGAATCTGCGTGAGACAATGTGTCTCTGCAAAACAGACAGGACGTGACACTGTTTCGACACCGCAAAAATCTGCGCATCGAATCGTTCGGGTACGACGCAGTTTCGACACATTGTTTCGACACATAAACACAGTAGCCATCTCTACTCTGGAGTGTGTTGTGGTTAGATTCTGTTCAAGTGATTGTTGATTGGTATATGTTGTGTTCGGAGCCGAAAAATGGTGCACTGATCCCTCCTTGTAAGATGGCTGATGTCATTAGGATCAGGACCAGCCTTATGTCTGTAAGCCTCTCTCTAGGTGTTTCTCATGGCTCGTCTGTTCAGCCAAGTTTCTTTGTTTGTTGTTTGTATGAGTTGTTTGGCTGTTTGGAGAGTCATGTTAAGAAAATAAAGGCAGAATGAAAAGACTTGCTATAATAAAGACACTCAATTTGAAGAAGTTTGTTTCACTGCCATTATTTTTATTAGATGTTTGTCTAATTTTGGTAGGGCGCGATCAATTCAACCTAGACACAAGGTTCATAGGTTATACTAGGCGCATGTCTAAATATGAAAAATAATTTGGTATTTATCTTTGACAAAATAGACAATCTTAATGAAATCAAAATAATTGAACTTAAAATGGACTTGTGATAACGGACAGCATGTGTTCATTACATCGTTCAGATGTCTTAATCTGCTAAAATATAACAAATTCACAACTGTTAAAATATATGAACTCGCCTGTTAAAATATAACAAATTCACAACTGTTAAATCCTAACAAACTCACGTCTGTTAAAATATAACACATTAACAAAGTCTACTCACCCATTCTTGTGAATATATGCTGAATTTTGTTGGCGGACATATCCAGACTACTGAGATTAAAACTGAGGTCCCAGGATTCAAGAAACATTTGATCTCCATCATTTGTCACCAGAGGAATCTCCAGACAAATACTCTGCTCCTTTACAGGGAAGGATTTCACTCCATCTAAAGCCCTCCTGATCTGATCATCTATAAAGGGGTTGTCGGGAATTGTGATACAGAACTGAAGAAGAAATACGACATTGCACGCAATATCATCATCATAACAATTTTTAGCTCTCTATGGAGCATATCATTATCACGAGCCATGCTGGTGTAATGGTTACCAAACTGCGCTGGCGATCGGGTGATCCAGGTTTAAGCCCGGGCGAGTACATCTGAAAGAGTGTTGTCGACTGGGATTTGGACTGGATTAATTCTAGCCCTGGCGAGGACATCTGAAAGAGTGTCGTTGACCAGGGGACTGGAATAACCTGAACGGCTCCTAAGCCGACCCAGCTCTAATGGGTACTCTCCGAAGACGGCGAGTATCTGCCTGAACGGCGAGAGAACACCTGTCAGCGTACAGGGAAAATAGGACACCCACATAAAATCAGTCTCAGGTTAGACATACTAACCTGAGATTTCACCTCGTGTAATAGCAGGCTTACGTTAAATAAACTAAAAAATTATCATTATCAATTAAAGAGAATGGGGCTGACACCCTCATAACAAACTGCTACAGAAACCATTACTGCAAGTGAACTTAAAGTACTTTGACACAGGCTTCCTGCGTAACAAGATTGTACTGGAAGAAGCATCTATACAAGACGTAGAATCATACATATACCTTGGCAGCAATATAGAAACAGTTGGAGGGACAGGCAATGATATCAAAATAAGAATACAAAAGGCTTGAGGAGCTTTCACTGCATTGGAAAATATATGGAAATCAAAAGAAATCAGGTCCAACACACACAAAAATCATAATTTTTCAATTCACGTCAAGTCAGTCCTTTTGTATGGCTCTGAAACATGGAGAACAACAAAGACAACAACCAAAATGGTCCAGACTTTTGTAAATGGGTGCTGAGCAGAATAGAAGGATTAAAATGGTATGACAAGATCACTAATATGGAACTGATGACAAGAACCAGACAAGTGCCAGTGGAACAAGAGATGAGAAGAAGACACAGGTGATGGATAGGACACACTTTGAGAAAAATTCTTCATAGCATTAATTACAAGGCCCTTGCTCCTCAACTCTTTGAGGACGTGGGGGTTTCCCCATGTTTTACGCAAGGAATTTTTTGCGACTCAGGTTTTTCATATAGTGTTGCCATGTAAGTGTCAGTTATTTCAAAGTTATTAACAAATATAGTCATGTTATATATATTTAAAAAGGAAAATAAATGAGGATTCTGAATATGTTCAGTTTATAAATTTACAAATTTTTTTATGAGTATAAAATAGTTTTAGACTGGGAAGAAAAACATTTGACCAAAAAAAACATCAGAATTACCCACTGAAGACAGCTAATCCATCACTTGTGTTATCCAAGATACACATTTTTGTAAACTACATCCATTTTGGAAATAAAACAAATATGGTTCAAGTTTATACTCTTAACTACTTTTCAATTGGCTTCAAGAAAAAGAAAGACACTCTTTTGTCACAAATTTTCTGTGACACAGGTTTTTCATATAGTGTTACCATATAAGTGTCAATTATTTCAAATTTTAAAACAAATATAGTCATGTTGTATATATTTAAAATGGAAAGTGAATGAGGATTCTGAATATGTTCAGTTTATAAATTTACAAATTTTTTAATGAGTATAAAATAGTTTGAGACTGGGAAGAAAAAAATTTGACAAAAAAAAAAATCAAAACAAAAACATAGAATTACCCACTGAAGACAGCTAATCCATCACTTGTGTTTTCCAAGATACAAATTTTTGTAAACTACACCCATTTTGGAAATAAAACAAATATGGTTCAAGTTTATACTCTAACTAATTTTCAATTGGCTTCAAGAAAAGGACAGATACTCTTTTGTCACAAATTTTCTGCTATACAGGTTTTTCATATAGTGTTATCATATAAGTGTCAGTTATTTCAAAGTTTTTAACTGAATATAGTCATGTTATATATATTTAAAAAGGAAAATGAATAAGGATTCTGAAAATGTTCAGTTTATAAATTTAAAAATTTTTATGAATATAAAGTAGTTAGAGACGAGGCAGAAAAATATTTTACTAAACAAAAAACAAAACAAACATATCAGACTTACCAATTGAAGACAGCTAATCCATCAGTTGTGTTATCCAAGATAGAAATCACTGTAAACAACATCCATTTTGGAAATAAACCACACATCAAGTTTATACTCTAACTACTTTCCATGTGTCATCCAGAAAATGAAATACACTCTACTGTCACAAATTTACAAATAATTGAAAAAGAACACAAAATGTGATATATATGCTGAACTGCTCTCACAAAGAACACTCATTACACCCCAAATTAGAGATATTTACAACTTAACTTTAGTGTGCCATTTTAGGAAACATTCATCTTTGTGCAGATGGGGGTGGCCAGTGCATCCTGCACAATAATAGTTTGTCCTTTTCCTGTCATCAGGTGTACTGCAAACTTTACACCTGTTGAACTTAGTGCTTCTTTGCATTATATGTTTTGCACCCTCCAGTCTTTCCAATGGGTTATCTGATAATTTACTTGGCCTTGGAGGATTTAGCATGCGGCTGATTTCAGGCATTGCGGACGCAGCCGAAGCACAAAATTCTCTGATCAGTGTTTGTTTGAACAACTTCAACGTAAGCTGCGATTTTCCAACTCCAATTGGTCTTGTCAATTTGTACAAAATGTAAGCGTTACATGTGGCTATTTCTAATATTCAAAAGAAAATCTTCTTCCACCACTTCAAGAATTTTCTGTTGAAGAAGCCGTAATACTCTATCATCTGATCTGCCTTGTCGCAACCATTCATGTTATGGTTAAATTCATGAATGATAAGACGTTTCTCCTTTCCATTCACCATGACAGGTGCAGCAGATCCATTTGTTGTAATAATTGTGACAGGTTTTTTAAGATTTTTTGTCCTTCCAAGCAGCAACTAGCATCCTTTGCTCCGAATTGATATAATACTTAGTCTCCATATGCTTTAGGTTCAAAGACTTCAGCTGCTGAGGGAATCCATCTCTGTTCACTTGAAGTGTTCCAGTGTAATATTGTTTCCATTTAACCATTTCATTTACTAACAGTTTTGTAGTGTACCACCTGTCAGCATAAATGCGATAGCCAGTTCCCAGACCTTCAATTTCTGCAAAGCAGTTTATGCTTTTTAAAATTTCCTCCCTTACAGCTGATGATACACGGCTTTCAAAACACTGGATCGGGGTAGATGATTCATTTAGGCCTAAATTTGCTGACACACCCACCGCTCTTCCATCTTTGGGTTGGAATCTAAAGCTATTCCTTGTTAGTGCACCCAAGTTTGCTTCCTGCCATTCTGTATTTCCGACACACTCCTGTTTTCGTCTTTCCCCTTCTTGTAAAACTAAATTAGGTCCGACTGGGTCTGATGTTGAAGAATCAAACTTAGGTGATAGAACCACGCCCACTCTTCCTAACAAAATACCTTCATTCTCTGAATCGACATCGCTGGAAGACGAATTAGTCATCGAATTAACACTAAAATCACTACTGCTATAGTCGTGTTCATCTTCGCTGAAATTTTCTAGCAAACTAAGGGCCTGCTGAGCACTAAGACAAGCAGGTCGCTTGTGAGAAGATGAATTAGATGCCATCGAAAATAGGTAACCCAAATTTTGTAAAACTTACACGAGGTAAATATTGTAAACGAGTCGATAGTACTCGAAAGAGTGATGCTAGAATTCTCCCGCATTAGAAATAATAATAAAAATGGCTATACTTCCGCATCCCAGTCATCGAAAACTTCTAACTGGGATGAAACAAAACAAAAACTTAGTTCAAACCCATCGACCAAGATTACTGGCCAGCCGTCTTCAGAGGCTAGAAATATTGACCAAGAATACTGGCTCCACGTCCTCAAAGAGTTAAGGAGAATAAATGGAGAATGTTGAAGGTGATAACTGTAAAAATACCAAAGCTAACTGCCTGTGTGCATACTGGGATTGAGCACTTGGTAGCAAAGAATGGCACATCTGTATAATACCAAGCATGTCATAAAAGGCAACTAAGAAAGGCTGCACATGAGGCTTGCAACAACTTATCATGTAATACAATAGCTAAAGAAAAACCCACCTCTGCAAAAGTATATCATGTTCTCTAGAACAGGGGTTCTCAACTTTTTTTGCTTAAGGCCCCATTCAGAGCCTCATTTACCTCTGTGGGCCCCCTCATAGTCACTGTTTGCTGGAAAAAGTGTACTTTACCACCATACTGTGGCCTCTTAGAAATATGGCATGGCCCCGTGGGGGTCCATGTGCCCCACGTTGAGAACCATTGCTCTAGAACATTACCACACTGCAGCTTTCCAAGGAATATAGGTAAAAAAAAAAGGTAAAGGATTCTGCTACACGCCCATTGAGGCATATTGGGAATATGGTGTTAGGCCCATATTTTCTTGACCTTTCTGGGAAGGTTAAGGCGGCCGGCGTGAAGCTGACTACATCACCCCTCGTGTGTCGACTGTCAAGGAAATATGGGCCTAACCAGGAGTAAAGGCCTTCGACAAACTTATGCCAAGTCCTCTTGTTTTCCCATGTCTCACTCATCCAATCCCTCTCTGTCTCCAGCTCTCTTCTCCGTGTGTTTGAAGCCTCCCTCTACCTCTCTAACTCTGGGGGTGTGTCAGAAACCTCCTTACCAGATGACCTTCTTCTGTCATTGATCATCATCATCATTCTCCTTTGTGCTCTATGCAGAGCAAGGAACCACCATGGCAGCTGACCCACTTGCAGGAAGCCTGTACTAGGCATTGACATGTTCTTGTAGTGGTGATGTTTGTCTTGTATGGCTTGAGTTGAATGGTTTTCTTTGGTTGACCTGTTTATATTGTTGTTGGGAGTTCTTGTGACTTAAAGGTTCTACAGGATGGAGTTAGCCATGCCCAGTCCTTCTTAGTAGCCTTTTTATGACATGCCTTGGTAGATAACATTGGTACTATTCTTTGCTCCCCTTTTGGTTGCAGGTAACACAACATGGAGCATATGCCTTCAATAAATTCACGCCAACCCTTCCTGAACTGTGCCAGCCACTCAAGGTCTTCTCATGTCTTCTTAACCCATTGCTTGTCTCTTCAATGTCCATCTCCATGAGTTTTTTGGTAGTCATCCATGGTTCAGTCCCCAGTTTTGGTGGGATTTTTCAGACCGCAAACTGCTCCAGGGTCAACCCAGCCTTTTGAATTGTGTACCAGAGATACTTCTGAGAAGGTTAAAGGCAGTCGGCGTGATGCTGACTACATCACCCCTAGTGTGCCGTATGGTGAAGGAAATTTGGGCGTAACACCATATTCCCAATATGCCTCAATGGGTATGTAATGGGATCCTCTACCCTCCATTTGTGGTAGTGATGATCTTCAATAAAGCTTAATGAAAGAGGCCAATGTGCAAAATAAATTGAGAAGGTTAGAGCATACGATTGGGTTGGTCTCTTGCAGCAAAGGTGCCAGGTTCAATTAATGGTATCGGCACACTCCAGTCTACCCAGCTGTTAATGGGTACCTGACTTTCTTCTTGAGTTAGGGAAGGGAAAGGCAGTGAGGAAGGGAACTGGTCACCATACCTCTCGATGCTGGACCTAGGATATTGAAGTCTCTAACACTTCACTCCCCAACAGCAGTATCTGCTATGGGACTACCTTTACCTTGTTTTAGTGTTCAGATATTTTGCAGGGGAAAGTAGTACAATATGTACAAAGAGTACAATGTGACAAAGAAAGTCTGAGTACAATGTGACAAAGAAAGTCTGAGTACAATGTGACAAAGAAAGTCTGAGTACAATGTGACAAAGACAGTCTGAGTACAATGTGACAAAGAAAGTCTGAGTACAATGTGACAAAGAAAGTCTGAGTACAATGTGACAAAGACAGTCTGAGTACAATGTGACAAAGACAGTCTGAGTACAATGTGACAAAGAAAGTCTGAGTACAATGTGACAAAGAAAGTCTGAGTACAATGTGACAAAGAAAGTCTGAGTACAATGTGACAAAGAAAGTCTGAGTACAATGTGACAAAGAAAGTCTGAGTACAATGTGACAAAGAAAGTCTGAGTATGATAGGAAACTCTATACAGAGCGATACAACAGGAGGCAATCTGATCATCAGAAGTAGTTCCCCCATCGAACAAGTGTTTCGGCCCTGTATACTCCTTTACACTCTAAGGGGGGTGGGCCCACTTGGGTCATGACTCCCAAGTGTCTCAGCCTCCTGTTGTCTTGTATCCAAAATGAACTCATTTCACTTTGGTAGCAACTTTAAAATCCACAACTCCGCCAGCCGTGGAGGCAATTGTGAAAGTAACAAAGAGAAGACAAATTATTCCATTCGTTCCGCCGCACACCACGACTAGGGACAGACGCTGACACACCTGCGCGAAGCCGACGAAGCTAGCCACTGCGCGCTAGCAACTGTAATTCTGTGCCCAACACCTCTTATAATATACGCTGCATGTTGCCTGTCAGTCACAGCCCTTTCACCAGTACACCGAAAAATTCAACGTATTGTGGACTTATAAAAATTCCTGATGTTTTCTGTACCGCAGAGTTTACTGCCCCGAGTCCCATCTACCTAATTCACTTGGTTTTGGGTGTGCTGACTTTCCTGCTCTCAGAAAGTATGTATTTGCGGTGTTTGGCCTGATATTGCTATTTGCCTTCATCCTTGCCAGATCTATTGTCGCAGCCAGCTCATTCAGCACTTTGTTGTGGCGCCATGTGTATCGCCCTTGCCCTAATGACACCTTGCAAGCTGAGAGCATGTGTTCAAGTGTCTGCCTCCCATGGCACAGGGGGCACTGCTCATCATCCAACTTTCCCCATCTCACAAGGTTTGTGGCTGATGGCAGGTCATACATATTGATCTAACAACGAAGCTGAGCCTAAGAGGTGCTATATGCCATATATCATTTCATGTCAAGGACCTTTGCAGGGCTCCTTCCCATGTAGTCCATTGGCCTTGTTGGGCCTGCTGCACTGCTTTTTGCAACCTCTTATCATTCTCAGCTCCTCGTATCTCCTGAAATACCTCTACGCTCCCTGCTTGATGCCTTGGACCACCAGCAGGATGTCTCCATGACCAAATCCCCGTCTATTCGTTTGTGTGTATCCGATTACCTCCCTCAGTTTGAGCTACTCTTGGGCAGCATCAACAGCTTCTTCCACTCTCCACTTCCTTCCCGTTTTCAGCGTGGGCTGAATGGACTTAACCACATCATCTGCTGACTCGCATAGCATCATTGAAAGCCTTACCTTTCCAACTTTGTACTCTTCAACAACTGACTTGAAAGGAAGCAGAAGTTTTGACTTTTTGCAGTACAGTGCTACATCTGACAGACCTGGTGGTACTCCTAGCCATTTCCTCATGAATTTGTTGACCTTCTGCTCTATAGCTTCCACTGTACTTGTGCTTATTTCATATATAAGCAGTGGCCACAGCAACTTCGGTATCAACATGAACTGGAGGCACCAGTTTGAATTTTCCTAGGAGTCTGCTTTGGTCTATGATCTGTAGCCCTCTGCCTGCCATTTCTATTGTCTGTTGCACTGCCTTCGAGTCTTTTAATGAGGCATAGTACACCCTGCCAAGACTTTTAACAGGTTCCTCAATGACAGTAGGAATCCTTTGGTTGGAAACCATGAATATGAAATCTGCTATCTTCCCTTTTGTGACTGATAGGCTTCTCGGGCTTGAAGCTCATTCTGCACCAGTTGACTAGTTCATCCAGGTGTGCTAACATCCTCCAGGCCTGATGTTCATCTGATGTCAGAATTGTTGTGTCATCCATGAATGCTTTGAGCGGTGGCATGTGACACATTCCACCGAGCTTTGGACCTATAGCCATTCCTTCAGCCACATTGAGGATTACCTGCATAGCCATCACGAATAGTATCAGAGAGATGGTACATCCCATCGCAATTCCAACTTCAAGGCCAATCCACTTCGTTGTGTACTTTTTGGTTGAAAATCTGACAGAGAACCCTGCGAAATACAGCTTCAGCATTGTTGCAATCTCTTGTGGAACATGATACATTTCTAGGGCCTGCCACAACATCTGGTGTGGAATGGATCCATAAGCATTTGCTAGATCCAACCAGATTACATTGAGGTTTGTTCTGTCAGACTTTATATACAATATGTACAAAGAGTACAATGTGACAAAGAAAGTCTGAGTACAATGTGACAACCAAAAGAAATGATGAAATAAGATACAGAGGATGACAAAGGTACTGTGTGAAATGATATGCTTAAGAAAAGTCATTAATGTTACCCGGAGAGACTTCATGACAAATGATAACATCATAAAAATTGTAGGGACTACATCTTGCATTAAATATAGTGAGACTCAAAATAAAGTGGTATGGCCATCTCAAGACAATGGAGTCACTCATTAATGAGTTGTCACTATGCGAGTACAACAGTAGACATGAGCAACTTATTTCATCTTCTCTTCTTTGATCCTTGGCTGCTGGCTGACAAAGCAATCAGTGACCATCACACCTGGTGATGTCTTGTAGGGCAGCAACAAAGCTTTTGGTCGGCTTACTTTCACTCTCCTTCTGGAGTCCATAGCACGGCAGGTTTGGTGATGGTGTCAGGGTCTTTTCTGAGGATATGGCCAACCCATTTCCAGTGAATACCGGCTATGATGGGGTGCATGTCTTCTTGGTGGCTCTGAGTTAGCAGTTCATGGTTGGTGATGGTGTTTGGCCAGAAAATTCTAAGAATTTTTCTTAGGCAGATTGTGTGGAAAGAGGACAGTTTGGACGTTTCCTTTTCTGTTACCCTCCAGCCTTCTGCACTGCATAGTAGTATAGAAATTACTAAGCTCTTATATATTTTTAACTTAGTATTTGTACTGTACTGGGAAGATTTCCAGATGTTGTGTAGAATGGCAATGACTGTTCTGGCTTTATTCATTCAGTTGCTGATGTCTTTGCTTGCTCCACCATCTGGTGTTACTATGCTTCCCAAGTATGTAAACGTGTTTGTGCTTTCTAGCCCTTGGTCTCTTATTTTTATGGGCGCAGGATTTCTTACACTGAGTGTCATGACTTCTGTCTTCTTGAGATTTATGTTCAGTCCCACCTGTTGGCTATGTTTATTCAGTTTTTACTTGAATGTGTTGATGTGAGTGTGAAAATAGTGCAATGTCATCTGCTTACTCTAGATCCTCCAATGTAGAGAATGTTGTCCATTTTATTCCTCTAGGGTCATCCTCTGTTGTCAGGCTCATCACCCAGTCTATGACAGTTAAAAAGAGAGTGGTTGATAAGGGGTATCCTTGCCGCACTCCTGTTCTAACCTCAAAAGTTAGGTTGCACTGCCCAACACTGCATGTGCAATTTGTGTACAGGCTTTTACTTACTTACTTAGTCGTTCCCCTTCTACTGTGAGGTGTAGAGGTTTGGAAGAGAGAGCGCCAGACTATCCTATCGGTTGTCTTCCTCCTGGCCTGGTTCCATTCTAGTCCTCGGTCCTTCAAAGATTGTCTAATGTTGTCCTCCCAGCGGACTCTGGGTTGTCCTGGGGGGTCTGGATCCCTGGCTCTTTGTTTCCCATGCTTGTTGTGGTAGCTGATCTTCTCCCATTCTGCAGACATGGCCAAACCATCTTAGTTGGGACTGTTCTACTTGGGTCTGCAGGGGGTGGGATTGTAGGCCTTGGCATTTCGTCTGGTTGCAGACCATGTCTCTTTTTGTTACTTCAACCACCTTCCTCAGATCTCATTTCTGAGGTTTGGATCTGGCTTTTGTGGGTTGTAGTCATTGCCCATGACTCGCATCCATATGTCAAGACTGGGACACAAGTGGAGCGGTATACAGCCATCTTCGTTTTCTTACCAACTTTTTTTACCAACTCGTTTTCTTGCTGAGGAATCCTCAATTTATGGCCTGAAAAAGTCTCCCAGCTGCTGCTTTTCGAGTGGCCAATTCTTCTTTGATGCCTCCCTTTCGGTCTATAATAGGACCTGTTCTCCCAGCTTAATCTGATGTCTTCTTTCTTCTCGTGATATCACCATGGATTTTGTTTTAGAGCTGCTTATGACCATCCCTCTCTTCTCCAGCTCTTCCTTCCAGACTTGCAGGTTGGTTTGGAGATGTGCCTCTGATTTGTACAGGCTTTTAATGATGGAAACCATGCACTTAGGGATCCCATAAGCCCTCAGTATTTTCCACAGATTGTCCCTGTGTATGCTGTGAAATGCCTTTTCAAAATCAACAAAGTTTATATACAGCTGTCTCTGCCATTCTGAACATTGCTCTATTATGTTCCTTAGGGACAAGATATGGCCTGCACACAGCTAATTTCTTCTGAATCCTGCTTGCTCCTTCTGCAGTTTATGGTCTATGGCTCTTGAAATTTTCTGAATAAGTATCCTGCCAATATTTTGCTTGGAACTGCTAGGAGAGTAATTATACTCTCCAGCTGTTGCAGTCAGTGAGGTCTCCCTTGTTTGGCAATTTGACAATTATTCCTTTGTTCCACATTCAGCATTTAAGTTGTCATGGCCTGGAGCTTTTCCTTTCTTTAATCCTCAGATAGCTGTGATTTCTTCCCTCTGTGGAATATCTGTATTTATATCCAGGTCATTTTCAGCCTCGGGAATGTTCAACTGGAGGTACTTTATTTTGTTTCTCTGAAGTGCTCTGCCCAAGATGGGCAGACCGGCTTCTTGCCCGTTATGTGGTGATGAGATTTCCGTTCCTGTCTCTAACTAGTGTAATGTTGTTTTCTCCCACTGATCGCTTTTGTTATTTCGTGTACTGTGCTTTGTTCCTTTCTCAGTGCTGCTCATTCTGCCTGTCTTGAAAGGTTATCTAGGAGTTTCCTTTTGTCGGATCAGGTTTGATGTTTTATTGCCTTGCTCAGCAGACTGTACTGTTCACTATATATATTGCCTTCAGCCTAGGGGACTTTGCTTCTGTTTTCTTTCTTTTGATTTCTCATCCCAATGGTTTTTCAATGTTTCTGGTGTTATCCAATCTTGTATCTTCCTTTCCTGGCTTGTGTACTCTGACAACCATCAGAGCTATGCCAGCAGGAGCTTTACTCCAGCAGGTTCTACCAAGCTGGACAGGTCTGCATGGGCAGTGGTCAGACTAAAGCTGGCACCCTGGTCCTTCAGGTTGGGGGTTTTAGTACACAGCCTACACTCCTATCTATGTTAAAAAAAACAATCAGCTATTGGAAACAGCAACAGATGAACACGCTTTGCTGTGTGACGGACATCTGGAGTCAGAGGCTCGTATGACTGCCATAGGTGAAAGCTGAAAGGAAGCCACTGACATAAAAACGGACATCCTGACAACTAAACATAAAACCAGAATTGGATTTTGGAATGTAAGAACAATGAACGACACAGGTACACTGAAACAGATTTCAACAGAAATGAAGAACTACAGATTATGCACACTAGGAATAAGTGAGAGCAAATGGACTAGGGCCCAAAGAATAAAAACAGTAACAGGGGAAACTGCTTCACTTTAGAGGATGGCCAACACAGTGAAGGCATAGCCATTATCTTGAAGAAGGGCATAGAAAAATTATTATTGGAATGGAAGCCAATCAACAATAAACTGATAAGAGCGAGACAGAGGGAGATTTACCAGCATCACCACAATAAAATGCTATGCACCAACAAATGACATTGACAAAGAAGAGTTTTATCTACAGTTACAAGAAGAAATGGAATGTTTGGTTTGGTTTTTAAGGATCATCTTTATTGTACACGGACAACTCCATCAGTGCTCCAATCTCCTCCCTTAAAACACACAAGGAGGATCTCAGCACAACACATAAATTCCATAGCAACGGTGAGGATCCCAATGTGTGTTTACAGAAATCACACATTCTATAAATATTTTTGTGGTGGGTAGGTTTCCTAATTTTTAAATTTTGCCACAGTAGCAGCCGTATGACCTACTCTTTACAATTTCCAACTTGCACATGGGACCTTTCATGTTTTTTCACCCTTATCTGAGAAGGCTAGGCATCAGGGTATACCGGCATCTGATCTCACTACCCAAGAGATCAGGGGGGAGTATGACATCATTAGAAGCCACTGGTTCTGATAAAATGTTCCATCTTTCATTTTTCCTGTACTGGAAGTGAACCAGGTACCTTTAGAATTAGAGATGGATGCCATACATCTGAGCCACTCAATCCCAAAAAATGGAATGTACACCAAGGTATGAACTTATCACAGTAATGGGAGACCTCAATGCTAAGGTTGGAACAAACAAAACATACAATGAAAGATTAATGGGGAGATATGGCGGTGGAATAGCAAATGAAAATGGTGATAAATTAATAGGCTTTTGTGGCATTAACAACCTGGTCATTGGAGGAACACTTTTTCCACACAAGGAAATTCACAAAGTAACATGGGAGTCACTAAATGGCTGTGATAGAAACCAGATATACCACATTATGATCAACAGCAGATGGAGACATTCACTATAAGATGTGAAAGTAAGAAGAGGCGCAGATGTGAGAACGGATCACCACCCTGTACTAGCAAGAATAAAGAAGAAGATCAGAATACCGGGCCAAGAATTTGAAAGTATTACAATGGTGCATTAACCACTAAGTTTACGCAGATTTTGCTTAAATTACAAAAAAAAAAAAAAAACCAGTTTAAAACTATCCTAACAAAAAGATCAAACAAATAAGGAGGTCCTAGAAAATCTAGTTATGAAAAGAGGACTAATGAAGGAGATCAAAATTAGGCAGCTAAAATATTTTGGCCACTTAAAAAGGCACAGCACCTTGCAGAAGACCATAATAGAAGGGAGAGTTGACGGCAAACGTGCAAGGGGAAGACAGCACTTTAAGTGGGAAGATAACATCAAGAGATGGACAGGAAATAGTCTATTAGAGTGCACCATCAAGACAAGAGGCAGAAGAAGTTGGAGACCTTTACAGCCAACCTTCGTTGTGGAGATGGCAGCTGATGATGAATAAAAAGATCAATAAAATTATCAACACCTTTTTATATTAGGCCTAGTTTCAATTCGTTTACTTACATAATCAGCTGAAGAAGCATCTTTTGTTGATCTAAAAGTCTGACTTTCAATTCGAGACTGCACTATAACCTGCAAGCACTTGAATGTAAAATTTTTGAACAACCGTTCGACATTTTCATCTTTCCCACCACTCACTTCCAAGCTGGAGATGCTACTTGTCGCCATCTTGTTTACTCCGAGAACTGCCTCTGGCTCTCGAGCCACTAAAAAGCCTATTTCATGAGTTTAGACTACCCATGGTTTAATTTATCAGTGACCATAAGCGACCAGGTGTCCTTAAAATTAAACATCAACCAGAAAATAAACTAAAGAATACTACATTACAAAGAAGTTCAACAGAAGCACTTCTATCGCTTTCCATAATGTTTGTTTTGAACCGGAAGTTTTCATTTTGACAACAGGACGTAGCAAGCCTCTAGTGCAGTGATTCTCAACCTCTGAAGCTCAGGTATCCCCTAGAAGGTTCGTCAGGTTCTTGGGTGCCCCCTAAGAATATCGTAGGCATAGAACGCTAAGAAAGGGATTTTTTTCAGTTTCTGCATGTATGTTTATATTGTATTGTAGGGGAACCAAAAAGTCTCCCAGCTGCTGCTCTTCGGTTAACCAAATCTTCAATTTGGTATCAAAATTGTTAACTGATAGCGAATGTCTGCTGAAGCGTGAAGTCTGCAAGCGTTTCATGCAGCTTCTTGTCTCCTTTTATCTTTCAAGTTTTGAGTGTCATTGACCCACCAGATTTATATATTAACTAAAACTATGCAAAATAAGATGGAAATAACTCTTTTAAAGCAATGGTTTTAAGGTAAGATAAATAATGAACTGCGAATATAGACGTTGTTTCATATTTGAAGGTGCGAGAGGGGGATGGTGAAAGGAGATGTACACATTACATCAATGTGTTTCTTCAAACAACTAGGTCAGAGAGTCGTTTTGTTTTAAACACAGCTCTAGTAATGATAAACTTTCCTGTGAACTTTACATTAGGCGTTTACACTTAACAATCCTAACAAAGCATGCGTGCTGTGGTGCTCCTTGAACAACTCCATATTGAAAGCAGATCTCCCAGACATTACTCTCAGTGGGCAGAACATTTTTTTTTTTTTTTTTTTTTTTTTTGCGTACGCCCGCTAATACTCGAGGCGAAATCTCAGGTTATTATTTTATGTCTAATCTGACATTGATTTTACGTGAGTATCCCTTTATTTCTTGTACAGAGACAGGTGTCCCTCGCCATTCAGGCAAATACTCGCCGATTTCGGAGGTACCCATTGCAGCTGGGTCGGCTCAGGAGCCGCCAGTCCCTGGTCGACGACACTCCTTCAAATGTACTCGCCAGGTCTCGAGTTAATCCAGTCCAAATCCCGGTCGACGAAAAATCCTCAAATGCCGTCGCCCGGGTTTGATCCTGTATCACCCGGTCGCCAGAGCGGTGTTGTAACCACTACGCTAGCGCGGCTCCCGGCAGAACATTGAAACGCACGACAAGCTAAAATACCTTGAAGTTACATTCGATCGCTGGCTATCATACAAGTGCCATGTTGATTTCATCGTACAGAAATGCAAAAGAGGCCTGGCAGCCCTAAAAACAATGGCCGCAGAACACCTGGAGCAGAGACTACTGTTTCTCATCAGCTGTTTATGTCAGTTACCGAGTATGGCCAGGGAATACTCACGCTGCCAGTATCGCAATGTGTGACAGTGAGCTCGTCATTTTAGGAACTATCACTTCTAACTAAACAGACTATAGCTTGGGTGATAGAAATTAGTTAAAATTAAACCGTAAATTTATAGTAGAAACAGATCATGATAGTAACAGCGTAGATAAATTATTGTCCAATCGTGAGATGAAAAAAAGATCACGCAACGCTGACCCAGATTGAGCTGAAAAACCTAGCGGGCTTCCCCGGCCAAAGTAGTTGCAGACAAGTAGCCGAAGTGACAAGACGCACTGGCTTTATGCTGTAGTTGAGAATTGTTCACAATGAAATAAATGAGGTTTTCATTCTATATATTGAAGACATAAGTATTTCTACTTCACAGTGTTTTAATTTGTGGTGCATTAATTCAATTCTGGAAGACACAGTAAGTAGTTCGCTACAAATGCCTTATTACGTTCTTGCCATGTCAAGTCAGACTAGCTCGTACAGATCTAGAGGAAAAAGACGATTACCTTTTGAACAATGCATAGAGTGGAAAAATTAATGCAGAAACACTGACAGTTTCCCTAATATCGAAGCCTTTTTGTTAATTGTGAGCAAACGAATGAATCGCTCATAGAAAACTGCCAGTATCCCATACCCTGCACACTAAAAGGGGATATAATGGTTGAAGGAGAAGATTTTATAGGAATTGAAAACAGAATGACTCACATGAGGTCTATCAACATGTTGTAATATAGAGAGGAATAGAATAATATATGGTGCCCGTGCCAGTCTTCTATAAAGAGCAAAAAAACAGACTAAGCATTAACAAAAGATGGAACAACTACTAGAGAATTTCCAACAACTAGGAGTACAACAACAGCAGCAACCGCAAAACCAATCCGCACATGTACAACCATTACAGCCCACCGATTGACATGTCTAAGAAATATTTGCTGACGGGAAGTTACCCTATGCAGCATGAGCCATTACTGTGTCAGAGCTTTGCCCATCAGTCTCCCTCCCCAAGTTTCTCCAACCCATGCCGCCCCTCTGACTCTGACAGGTGGAAAAATCGTTTTCTGACGGGAAGTTATCCCAAACGACAATCCTTGAGCTTACATCCCACTATTCATGGGAAAGATATGAATTATGTTGGTCACACCTTTTATATCAGGATGAATGCAGTAACACGCGGATGCGGAATGTTACTTTGTCGACGATATGAGGAACCTACATTACCCACGTATACTGAAACATTGCAGTAAGGAATCCGAAAGTCCCCTGTATCGCTTCAATAAACGTACTAAGAACCACTGGAACAGTCTCAACAGAAGAGATTACCGTATTGCAGTCAGAAACGTAATCAACAATGTCAGGCATCAAAAGATTTGCGAAGTAAAGAATCTCCATGCATATAACAACACATGCATAATCACGACAGAAAACGGTTTACGCGCAGTTATCAAACCACTACTGCCATGGCGACAACCACTCTACAGACAGCAGCAGACCAGTGCTACAAATGTAAAAACAAAAACGACGCCATGCACCCCCATTCATAATAGACCAACCCCAATCAAACAACATCAAGACGCATTTATGAATGAGCTTAAAATGACATCTGTCGCCACACAGACAGACACTGACACGCCACGTCACGTTTATAACCCACTAACAAGAACTAACACAAACATTGTACCACAAATAAAAACGAGTTCACAATCAGTCAAGAAAAGACAGGAAGAAATAGCTACAGTACATGCAAGGTACCAGTTCGACACTGAATCAGAATCCGATTTGTCAAGTACAGACAACGATACGGTGGACTCTGATGAAACTACAGAAGGCTACTTGACAGACGAACTCGATCATACAACAGACGAAGAAGGCTACAGGCATTTCTGGCCGAAAATGGAAACGATAACGCAAATCAAAACGAAGAAAATTGGCAGAATGGTTCAACCTACACCAGTAGAACTGCGTAATCGACTCCAACACAGAGACCTGCGTATTAGAAATGAAGAAATCATGCCTCAAACATCAAGAGATGACAATACCAAGTCAACGTTTATCCACACTCAAACTTACTCCCGCAGTGACCATTCGTCAGTCGATACGTACCACACTCCCAGTTCAGGCAGCTCCAGTTGGAATACTAGTGACAACCAAACACTGCTATACCAAAAGAACAAGGTTGGTCGTTCCGAACAATCAGATCCTGAAGAAACTATCCCCAAGCAGTTTGTTGAACCATATACCACCAATCTTTATGGAGACGAAACGGAACAAGAAATGAGAGAAAACAGTGTCAACACCAGTGCAGTTTTGTCAGACCCCAACGAACAAAATGACAGAGAAATGGTGGATGTATATGAACGAGAAACAGACATCGATTCACCAGACCCAGCCAGTGCTGTTAAAACCAGTGATACGGATAGCACCTTATTTGTACCAGTCAGCTCCAGTGTCAAACGCGCCTATAAAACAGAATCTGATGACTCACCTCCTGTCACCAAGATTCCTCGCATGCCGCAGAACCATATCAGACGAAACATTTTTAAGAAACGTAGGCATGTTTCGAAACCAAGCCGAGAGGTACTAGCCACACATCCCCAGGCCACATCACAGTCGTACCATTTTCTTCAGCTTACCACCAACCTGTCAAAAGCAACAGTGTGCAAATTACTGTGCCCACTGTAAACAGTGTCAAAGTACCGCAGAACCAGGGCAGACGAAAAATCAAGGCGAAACATACACCTACCTCCAAACCAAAAGATGTACTTGCCGCACATCCCCAATCTACAGTGAAATTATCATCGTCCTCATCGATGTCCTCCGCGCCCCAACAATCAGCCAATATTGTATCACCTACCACACCCATCACCACTGCTACTCAATATGATACTCGCCTATTCAGTCGGGAGATTGCAATGCTGGAACTAGCGAAGCTGTTCTAAAACACGCCCAAGTGTTTATGTGCATGCCATCCCATGCACGGTCTACGCAAAAGTGAATATACAGTTTACACACATTTTAATCTTCACATGTACTCTATTTTCAGACTATGTTTGACAGTTCCAGATGCCCTGTTACAGTGCGAAATGTAAAACCCTAACCAAGAAACTGTTTTCCCAGACAACTTATTAATGACTAGACTCAAGACCAGCCCAGATTGATTTTAATTAGAAGTTTTTTTTTGATTGTACAATAAAGTTGACACAAAATCACAGACTTGCTATTTGCAATCACACATATGACACATTAAATTAGTTAGACAGTTCTTATGTTAACTTCCACCATCCCATTTATAACATATGTGTCACGCTGATTTTGCTATAACATTTATCTATGATCACTTTCCATATTTCCTGAGCTTGATTCTTGTCCTTGCACATTCCAGAGTCCAGTGATTTCCTTTTCATGCATCTTAGCGCATCTTCTCACAACACTTTACACTAGTAGTCCTGTTCTTACTTCTTCCTAATCCTTTTAACCTATAATGCCTATGCCACTAGACTTGTCTATTTCTATAATGTTCTATTGAACCTACCATTACAGCTTGTAACAAAATACGTATCACCCACACCATTACAATTTATACCCATAGCTATCATGCTATATTTTTCTTCCTACATGTGTAATTATTTTGAATATGTACATGACAAATTGTTGGAAAATATTACATTTAACAACATAGATGACATATTCCATCTTTAACAACCATTATAAGATTGCCCCACCTCACTTCTCACACTTTTTTCTTTCTATCATTCTGAGACAACATTCGGAACTTGTAAATTCGTTCGCCAAGAAATATCTTCATTCTTTTGAATTACAATATTTTTTTAATCTGGAGATAGTCTATTTTCCCTCTATCCTTGACGACTCCACAAGATACTGTCCTTTCACTTGTTCTCAATAGCGTTGCTAACATTCTTACCCATTTGCACTTTTACTTCCATCATAGCCCCACTCATAAAATATTATATGTGGAGATATTAGAAAATGCCGATGTTGCATTTTTATGATTAAGTTAACTCTGCAGAAGAGTTGGAAAGATACAAAAATATACTACAGTACAGTATATTGTACAATCTTGACATATATCACTGTGGATGCATACCATTGTACCACCCCCACAAATTGTCGATGTAAACAAATGACTGATGAAAAAAAAAATTACCCACCTGTATGACAAGCTGATGTACAATACACTGCCCCAATTTCAAGACATTGCCTTTACCCAATACCCCAATGACATCTGCGCATGCTGATTTTTGCAGATAGAAACCCTATTGATAGCATTTATGTATGCTAATCCCAGATAATAAATTGCCACTTTTCCCTAATACTGCTGGTGACACACAAGAAAAAGAAGCACCTCTTTATGAAGGTTGCCTGTGACATATGGGTTTCACAGTGTTATAGTGAAACTATATGATAATACAAAGGATGTTGTTGACATGAGGCTTATGCATGAATGCCCCACATTAATGTTGGTTACTAATACTATAGTCTTTTCGTGGATACGAAAGAAAGACGTCAAAATAATTGGAAAATCTTATGGATTTCCATGGACATATAACAAGTCATAGAAACAGGATTGCCACATAATGGAACCATACGAGATTTGGATCACCCATAGACAAAGGATATACAAATGGAGTATGAATATCCCATGGAACCACAGATGTTATAGACACAATAAAATAAAATAATAATAGAATGAACTGATTAAATATTTGTTATATACAAGAGACAGGAGATTGTGTAATAACTCCACATTTTTTTGCCACTTGCCTTAAATTGTGAACCTCATTATAATAAGATAGAATGCACATGACTATTGCTTGCTAATGCTTATATTGAAATGGTTATGGTATTTTAAATCAAATAATAAAACAAACCAGAGGATTGAAATATGATTAAAACATTGTGACAATACTGAGGTTGGATTGCCCCTTACGATATATGGACCAAAAACAATGTAACCCCACGGACTGACGTGTCATGGATATATATACAATAGATGGATATGAAATTATAAAAGAATACCTAGATGGGACATACATATTGCTGCATCATGGATTAACATTGAAATACGTATACCCTCATGCCCCATAATAATAATTAACTTAAATTATTGTGAATTTAAGAAATTTAAATTGATCATCTAGCTGTAGCAGCAGATGTTATAAACACCATATAGTTCTGAAAAACCTTCGACCTGCGAAGGCAGAACTGGTATTGAAAATGAAAATATTATATAAAATATTTTTGTTTTATATTGTTACTGAATTAAGATACTCGACTTGATTTTATATATATGATTGTATGATGTGTTGTTGAGAAATATTGACAGATACAGCTCATAAGGTTCACTAAGGAGGTATTTCTAGTGATAACAGGAGAACTAGACAGGATCCCCATAGCATGGAATTTTGGAACGCCATAAATTATACATTGAACTAAAAAGAAAAAAAAAATGTACACTATATGCATGGAACCAGAGATTAGTAAGGATACATAGTAGCCGGAGTGCCAAGAACCTTGTCTTAAAAAAAAAATGTTGAAAATTTATTTCAATGACATGTTGTAAACATATTGTGTTGATGGTTGATTGAATAAGTTGATGTATGATAATTGCAACAAAGCTAGTACACAGATGATTTTTCTTGAAAAAGACTAGTAATAATAAATAATTTTAAGCTATGGCTCACATAAGAGAATGACGTGTTGACAGAAAACAAGAAAAAAAAATTTCACACAATTAGAAATGGCTGAGTCATAAATGGACAGGATCACCACCAGATGTATTACCTGTATGGATATTGGAAACAAACATCATATATTTTGAAAAAAAAATGTAATATAGAACATTTTCTGCAGTGATGGACTTGGAACGAATCTATACACTTACCATTTGGAAAATGTCAAATACAGGAAACATTCAGACACAAATAAATAAGGATAAGCCATGAGGTTTTCAATGCTTTCATTGTGTAAAATATGATTGCATGTTAATTGTTACATTATAGTTTAGAAATCTTTACCCATATGCCTAGAGATATTTTTAATAATAACAATGAGCAACTAGATCATTTACTAGAAAAGAAAACATGATGAATAACCAAGGAAGGATAAACTGTTTTATGGAAAGAAGATCAACATGACAATAAGGATGTGGAGACTTTAGAAATCTATACGAGTAAAGTGTAAAATACTTGGAAACTAAATAAATAAATTACACCCATGATTATGGAACATCAGGAAGAAAATAACTTCAACATTTTTAGGATACTCGAAGCCTTAGGATATGGAACCAATGACAGGAACAGAAATGATATTACACCCTGCTCCCGTTTTTGATAGTACTCAAATGTCTCCCTACGGGATACATTTGCAGAGCCCCGGGATCTATATGTGACAGTGAGCTCGTCATTTTAGGAACTATCACTCCTAACTAAACAGACTATAGCTTGGGTGATAGAAATTAGTTAAAATTAAACCGTAAATTTATAGTAGAAACAGATCATGATAGTAACAGCGTAGATAAATTATTGTCCAATCGTGAGATGAAAAAAAGATCACGCAACGCTGACCCAGATTGAGCTGAAAAACCTAGCGGGCTTCCCCGGCCAAAGTAGTTGCAGACAAGTAGCCGAAGTGACAAGACGCACTGGCTTTATGCTGTAATTGAGAATTGTTCACAATGAAATAAATGAGGTTTTTATTCTATCTATTGAAGACATAAGTATTTCTCCTTCACAGTTGTCACGTAGGTCTTTATATCATTAACTCTTTAAGTCCCAGTCGACTTTATAAAG
Organism: Oreohelix idahoensis; assembly: GCA_024509875.1. Classification (NCBI taxonomy): domain Eukaryota; kingdom Metazoa; phylum Mollusca; class Gastropoda; order Stylommatophora; family Oreohelicidae; genus Oreohelix; species Oreohelix idahoensis. The sequence continues at coordinate 34,124 of JAMPIV010014557.1, forward strand.
GCTCAGGGGTTAGACGCGCTTGGCCCAATCGACTTTAAAAAGCCTTTAGTATATGTGCCTCTGTTTGAGACTGTTTCTAATTATAACTACCCACAAAGTTTTCCGTACTTTTAAAAAATTTTTCCTGCACTGGGGTATTTTTCGCATCACTCGGGTGCGGAAAATATTTTCTTCTGTATTCTCAAACTGTACCTGTTTCTTTTCTCAAAACTGAGAATCGCACGAGTAACTTGATTACGTAGATGTCAGCTCTGCCGGTCGAACGATAGCTGTGAATATACGGTCCTCGCCAGACATTCGTCTGCAGTTTTTTTCCGGTCAGAGCGCTGACTGACCAGTGTCCCCGGGCGGGGGGTGTGAGAATTCGCTCCATCGGGGCATGGCAGACAGACAGCTGTCTACAGTTTGCAGAAACTGCGAGCGTTTCGTCGAAATAGCTCCGGCGTAGCGTGAAAATCGTTCCGCACCGCAGACAGGCTGTCTGGGATTTGAAACTGACACGCGTACATCGTGGTCAGTAGGTGGCAGTTACGACACGCGTGAAGCTGACGTAAATGTTGGGAGTAAGGGAGATAATTTCGCTTAGCAAAATAAGTTAGGGGCCCTTTGTCTAATTTTAAGATATTGGCCCGAGTTTGTAACTCACTTCACTCATTCTACATTTTACAGTAGACGTGGGCACTTCGTTCTAGAACACTTAAATTTATAAGTGCTATCTCTTAGTTTCGTTGTGACATCGTAGTGCTGTGCTTGAGGTATATTAATATTATATATCTAGTATTGTGTGTAGGGTTTAAAGTGTTTAAAGCGTTAAATCGCTCATTTCATTTTAACTAGTTTCTTTTGAACTGAGTGTATAATTTATAAGTCTGTATTATTTTCTAATGACGCATACAGTGGAAGGCAGAATAAAGAATATTTCTAAGCTTAACAAACTAGTAGCTATAAGGAATTTAATTTAACGGCTAATACTCAGACGAGAATATTTTATATCAAACTTATAAAATGCTAGACGCGACATCAGCGAATATTGACGGAATACGCACCATATTCCTAAATTCCTGATGATCGATTTTATATAACTTATTTCACCGGAAGTTTAAATATAAGTCAAGCTGTAGGCTTGCTGTGTTTAAATGTAAGTTATATTGGGTACATAATATGAAAATGATTTATATGTGCTTTTCTTTTTATACAGTGAAATACTGGGGGTGACCCGAACTTTACCAGCATTTAATAAGAGTTCATAATTGTGAAGAAATAGACAGTCCTTATTTTGAACCACGTGGGTTTCTCAAGTAACACTGATCTGACGGTGCAAGTTAGACAGTAATACCATATCCCACTAACGGGTTTTTCCAAAGACTGTAATGATCAATACTGGGCCTGTGAACCAGATCTTAATTTCTTCCATAAACTCTACGTAAATTTTCTGCCTGGCGGCGAGAATAATTACAATCTATGACATAAACTTTCCGACATTGTTGACAAGTGAGTGGGGAACCAATAATTTCTGTTTTTTGAGAGAGGTTGTCCACCGGTCATCTTCCTAATTAAGGGAAACTTCGTGTTCTGACATTTTGTGCTCGTTTAAGCCTAATTCTTACCTCGGGAGTCAAGTGACATTAACTTTAATCTGAAATAACTATCGTCTGAAGCAGACGCTCCCCAGATCCATTTTTTAATGAAACCAACAAACAAATCTGCAGAGCTGGGATCTGTTTCAGTAAACGACAGTAACAGATAAAAAGTGTGAGTGTCCAAAATTTGCGCCAGCCGGCGAAACCACAACCCGGTTGTAAGTATATCAGGGCCCTGATGAAAGAATCGAGTGAAAGTGACGGAAGGAGGTTCGTTGTATAATACCCTCATTTGTTATATGTGTTTTTTCCTTAGGCGAGATTTGCTGCTTAAGTAACGTGTTACGTTAGAATAGATACTGCTGTCAAAGTCAGTCTATACCTTCAAAGGGGGAAAATACTAGACTCTAACCACATGCATCTATAACTTTTTGGGCCATCATCTGTCATCCTAACGGGGCTGTGGGCTAAACCTAGAGTTAAGATCATAGCGGGGCTATCACCCTTGTAGCATTTTCTTGATATTTTATGACTATTTGTATATGTTTTCCTTGATGTATTTCTTTGGTGTTGTGAGAAGATTTTACATGATAAATAAAAATCTCTCTTGAACTAAATCAGTGCGTTGGTCAGCTCGTTCAAATACTTAAATAAGTATTGTTATAGTTTTCCCACGTCTGTGTGTTTAACTGTTGTCACTTGAAGACGTGTGCACGTGAGTGGTATGTTCCTACATAGTAACATATGTTGTCAATAGTCTGTCTGACGCTTATATATCTGTCGTAGAAGATAGGCCTGAGAGAGAGAGAAGATTCTTGTTTTTTTCAGGGGACAGCTCTATTTGATTCGCTACCACTGCACTCTTGGGAAAATCTATTTTTTTTTTCTAACTCTCACTGTGTATATCACATATTCTAATCTATTCAGAAGGGACCAACCTAAGTCTTAATACTTCTATCGAAAAATCTACGACAAATGGTCGCTCGTTACCGGGAATTGAACCCAAAATCCTAAGGCGATACGACAAATGATTTCTCGTCCGTAGGATTTTTGAACTTAGAATAGGAAGACGAGTACGACAAATTTGGACTCGTCTATCTGGATTTTGAACTTAAGATTCTTTTTTTTCTGAAATAGAGTAAGAGTGTGATGTCTTGTGAGTTTTGTATCTTTTTAAAATAATTTATCCCCTAGACTAACGATCTGTTTTCGAGCGTGCTGACCACACAAACTGATAGTTTTTTTCCACAGCATTTAGAAATAATATACATTTCAGTTACAGGTTGATTGTCGGAATATATGTTAATTACTGATTTTGTAATACTAAACGCTGGTAAAGTTTCGTGAGTGTATAACATTCACAAGGGTTCTGAAGCAAGTAGGTGTTTGAGCAAAAGCTAAGGAGTGCGTTTCGGACTATTTGTCCAGATTAATTGCCTCCCTTACCCTAACTGTCTTCAGGGGTGAACTTATAGTGGATTTTATAATTAAGGGGATATTTTTTTTTCTCCGAAATTTTTGCAATATTATTTTGCTTTTCCACTGTAGCAACTAACTTTTCAGAAGTAATCTTAACTACCATTTAGTTGGCGTAGTCGTTTTTTGCATTAAGTGCTTTATTGCCGATTAATAGCAGCGATAGTTAGATTTTTATTTTGGAGGAGGTATCCCAGGGTTAAATATATCATCTTTTGATTTTTTTGGTAATTTTTTCTCGTAAGTGGTAGGAACCAGAGTATCCTTTTCTTAATTTCTTTCTCCACTAGTCTCAGTCACTGACATAATATGGCCGAGAGGGCAAAGCTTAGACAACTCCTCAGGGACGAAGCGAGAGAGGAGGGACTGGAAGGAGAGGAAGCGAAAGCATTTGTCAGAGACGAACTTGAGAGATATGATGCGGAGAGGAAAGCAGCAGAAGCTAGAGCAGAAGGAAAGAAGAAAAAGCAGAAAAACGAGGAAATGGAAATTCGCAGGATGAAGCACGAGGAAAGAGAGAAGGAGACAGCATGAGGAAAGAGAGAAGGAGAGACAGCATGAGGAAAGAGAGAAGGAGAGACAACATGAGTTGGCTCTTAAAGCGCTAGAACTTCAAAGTCGTGGTGCTGCCTCTACCTCCAGCAATGGGGAGTCTTCTCCTCATTCTTCCTTAACTGATCCTTCTAACACTCAATCTCTTCAACTCAACGCTATGTCTTTCACTCTAGAATCTTTCCCTTGTCCAAATGAGAAGATTGACACTTGGTTAGAAAAATTTGAGAAAATTGCAACTCTGTACGGTTTAGAGAGGTCGCGTTGGAACATGAAGCTTTCCCAGGCTTTGAAAAGTTCTGCGTATGATGTTTACGCAAAACTGGAAAGCAGCCAACAAGACAACTATGATCTGTTGAAGAAAGCGTTACTGGAGCGCTTTGAAATGAACGCTCGCAAATTTTTGCAACTGTTTCGCAACAGCCGGAAAGAGAATTCTGAAACTTTTCACCAGTTCTCATCTCGTCTAAAGGGATATCTAACAAAGTGCCTTGAGCTTTCACAGCTCCCCTCTACCTATGAAGGTCTTGAGGAATTTGTTTTAACAGAACAAATAAAGAACACATTGTCTGCAGATACCCGGAGATTTCTAGCTGAGCAGGGAGCAGAAAAACTTGAAGACATCTTAGAGAAGTCTGAGCGTTATCAAAATGCGCTGGCTGAACTACCGGCCACAAAGCGGAAACCGACAGAGGAGCATTTTCGAAAAAATAACCTAGAGCAATCTTCTCAGGCTTCTAACCAAAATAACCACAGAGAAACTGGACCTCAAAACCCCCCTCCTGAAAAATCCAAGTTCTACAAAAACAAGTACCCCAACCACCCCAAACAGTCTGATCAACCCGACCGCCCTACATGGCAGCGTAGCCAGAAAGGACAAGGTGGCAAAGGGAGAACCCCTGAGCACGGGACATATGATCAGACCGAGCACACCGAGCCTAAACGCATCGGATGCTTATTGACAGTCTCGCAAGGCGGAATTATTGACAGTGATTCCCAACCTGTTGGGGATACACCCTCAACGCGAGGTACTGTTATTTTGAACGGTTCTCAAACTTCTTGCTTATTTGACACGGGGCTTTCTTACGATTGCATTGTTGCCAGAAACCTGGTTAAACCCGGTCAAGAGACAGGAGAGACCGTCAAACTTTGTGGAGTTCGTAAGAGTGATGCACCTACAGCGCTTCCCATTGCATTGGTGGAGATACACTCTGATTTTGTCAGAGGCATGATCAAAGCAGCTGTTATGGATGATCCCATCTACCCAGTCATACTTGGCGGGAGATACGTGTGTATTGGGAAACCGGAAGAGCCGATTGTGGCAGCAGTAACTACAAGAGGGCAAACCAAGAAGGAACGGGAGCCTGCGCCTAATTTGTTACCTATGGAACTTAAAGAAGCGCAATACAAGGACCCTACTTTGGCACCCTGCTTTAGGAAACTGCCCATGGCTAAGGAACCCAAACAGCACGGGGACATTTTTTCTAAGGATGGCGTACTTTATCGGAGAACGGGCAAGCCTGACCAAGGTTACAACCAGCTCCTAGTACCGAAACAGTACAGAAGCCAAATCCTAGAAATGGGGCACTCTCTTCCCTTCAGCGGACATATGGGACAGAACGCCACAAACCAACGTATAACCACTCATTATTGGTGGCCAGGAGTAAACACTGATATTATCAGGTACGTCAAATCCTGTGCCCAGTGCCAACGTGTACCACCCAAGCAACGGACACCCCCAGTCCACATGGGTGAAATGCCAATAGTGGGAACACCATTCGAACGGGTTGTGATCGACATTTTAGGGCCTTTCGAAAGGACTAAAAGAAGGAACAGGTTCATCCTGACCTTAGTCGATACATGCACTTTATGGGCAGAAGCTATCCCGCTAACATGCGCAGATGCCAAGCATGTCGCAGAAGCCCTCGTGCAGATTTTCACTCGGTTGGGATTCCCTCAGCAAGTGTTGACGGATAACGGATCTCCATACCGAAACCTGTTGATGGATGAGATCGTTAAGATCTTGAGGACCCAGCACATCCACACTAAGCCATATACTCCGGCCGGAAATGGGCTCGTGGAACGTGCAAATGGAAACCTCAACATGATGCTAAGTAAGCTGGCACAAGTGAAACCTGAAGATTGGGATCTCTGCATTCCTGCAGCATTATTTGGCTACAGAGAATCTCCTCATACTTCCACAGGATTTCCGCCAGCTACACTCTTATTCGGCAGACCCATTAAGGGCCCGCTTGAAGCCTTACTTCAGTCTCTGACAGACGAGAAGGCGGATGAGACAGTCGTCTCAGCAAGTAAATATGTGTCGGTTTTAAAGGAAAGGTTGAAACTAGGATGGGACCTAGCAACGACTAACTTTAAGCGAGCTCGCACAAAGCACGCTAACCGATACAGGAAAGTCGCGAAAGAGAGAGAACTGGAAGCAGGAGAGAAAGTTTTGGTGTTGCTCCCTACCGAGAACAACCAACTGAAGATCGGATGGCAAGGGCCGTTTACCGTCCTGAAAAAGATTTCTAAGGCTAACTACCAGATCTCTATTCAAGGAAAGGAGAAGGTTTTCCATTTAAATCTCTTAAAGAGATACTTGGAAAGACCAGTGCCAACCTCCGACCATCTCCTGACGATCGCCAAAACTGACGAAGATGACGATAGTGGCAGGGATATTCCACCGCTATCACAGGAAATCTTTGAAAAATGTCAGAAGCGGCGACGCTCTTTCAAGCGCGCATGGGAAACATTCCAGAGAAAGGAAACTTTGGGAGTAGACTTGAGTAGGAATTGGAGAGAGATGGAGGGGGAAGATGAGAGGGAAGAAGACAGACACCCCGAAGCTACGGTTATAGGAAATTTAATTCCATAACGTAGACATGGAGTGCTTCCATATCTTAAGGGGGGACGTCCTGTCACGTAGGTCTTTATATCATTAAATTACCTACATCTTCTTCCTATTCTCTCACCCAAATCCTCTTATTTATTATCTTTCCGTACTTGTTTTTCCTGTATTTTTCGCATCACTCGGGTGCGGAAAATATTTTCTTCTGTATTCTCAAACTGTACCTGTTTCTTTTCTCAAAACTGAGAATCGCACGAGTAACTTGATTACGTAGATGTCAGCTCTGCCGGTCGAACGATAGCTGTGAATATACGGTCCTCGCCAGACATTCGTCTGCAGTTTTTTTTCCGGTCAGAGCGCTGACTGACCAGTGTCCCCGGGCGGGGGGTGTGAGAATTCGCTCCATCGGGGCATGGCAGACAGACAGCTGTCTACAGTTTGCAGAAACTGCGAGCGTTTCGTCGAAATAGCTCCGGCGTAGCGTGAAAATCGTTCCGCACCGCAGACAGGCTGTCTGGGATTTGAAACTGACACGCGTACATCGTGGTCAGTAGGTGGCAGTTACGACACGCGTGAAGCTGACGTAAATGTTGGGAGTAAGGGAGATAATTTCGCTTAGCGAAATAAGTTAGGGGCCCTTTGTCTAATTTTAAGATATTGGCCCCAGTTTGAAACTCACTTCACTCATTCTACATTTTACTAGTAGACGTGGGACTTCGTTCTAGAACACTTAAATTTATAAGTGATATCTCTTAGTTTCGTTGTGACATCGTAGTGCTGTGCTTGAGGTATATTAATATTATATATCTAGTATTGTGTGTAGGGTTTAAAGTGTTTAAAGCGTTAAATCGCTCATTTCATTTTAACTAGTTTCTTTTGAACTGAGTGTATAATTTATAAGTCTGTATTATTTTCTAGTGACGCATACAGTGGAAGGCAGAATAAATAATATTTCTAAGCTTAACAAACTAGTAGCTATAAGGAATTTAATTTAACGGCTAATACTCAGACGAGAATATTTTATATCAAACTTATAAAATGCTAGACGCGACATCAGCGAATATTGACGGAATACGCACCATATTCCTAAATTCCTGATGATCGATTTTTATATAACTTATTTCACCGGAAGTTTAAATATAAGTCAAGCTGTAGGCTTGCTGTTTTAAATGTAAGTTATATTGGGTACATACTATGAAAATGATTTATATGTGTTTTTCTTTTTATACAGTGAAATACTGGGGGTGACCCGAACTTTACCAGCATTTAATAAGAGTTCATAATTGTGAAGAAATAGACAGTCCTTATTTTGAACCACGTGGGTTTCTCAAGTAACACTGATCTGACGGTGCAAGTTAGACAGTAATACCATATCCCACTAACGGGTTTTTTTTCAAAGACTGTAATGATCAATACTGGGCCTGTGAACCAGATCTTAATTTCTTCCATAAACTCTACGTAAATTTTCTGCCTGGCGGCGAGAATAATTACAATCTATGACATAAACTTTCCGACATTGTTGACAAGTGAGTGGGGAACCAATAATTTCTGTTTTTTGAGAGAGGTTGTCCACCGGTCATCTTCCTAATTAAGGGAAACTTCGTGTTCTGACATTTTGTGCTCGTTTAAGCCTAATTCTTACCTCGGGAGTCAAGTGACATTAACTTTAATCTGAAATAACTATCGCCTGAAGCAGACGCTCCCCAGATCCATTTTTTAATGAAACCAACAAACAAATCTGCAGAGCTGGGATCTGTTTCAGTAAACGACAGTAACAGATAAAAAGTGTGAGTGTCCAAAATTTGCGCCAGCCGGCGAAACCACAACCCGATTGTAAGTATATCAGGGCCCTGATGAAAGAATCGAGTGAAAGTGACGGAAGGAGGTTCGTTGTATAATACCCTCATTTGTTATATGTGTTTTTTCCTTAGGCGAGATTTGCTGCTTAAGTAACGTGTTACGTTAGAATAGATACTGCTGTCAAAGTCAGTCTATACCTTCAAAGGGGGACAATACTAGACTCTAACCACATGCATCTATAACTTTTTGGGCCATCATCTGTCATCCTAACGGGGCTGTGGGCTAAACCTAGAGTTAAGATCATAGCGGGGCTATCACCCTTGTAGCATTTTCTTGATATTTTATGACTATTTGTATGTTTTCCTTGATGTATTTTTGTTTTGGTGTTGGGAGAAGATTTTTTATGGATGATAAATAAAAAGCTCTCTTGAACTAAATCAGTGCGTTGGTCAGCTCGTTCAAATATTTAAATAAGTATTGTTATAGTTTTCCCACGTCTGTGTGTCTAACTGTTGTCACTTGAAGACGTGTGCACGTGAGTGGTATGTTCATACATAGTAACATATGTTGTCAATAGTCTGTCTGACTCTTATATATCTGTCGTAGAAGATAGGCCTGAGAGAGAGAGAAGATTCTTGTTTTTTTTCAGGGGACAGCTCTATTTGATTCGCTACCACTGCACTCTTGGGAAAATCTATTTTTTTTTTCTAACTCTCACTGTGTATATCACATATTCTAATCTATTCAGAAGGGACCAACCTAAGTCTTAATACTCCTATCGAAAAATCTACGACAAATGGTCGCTCGTTACCGGGAATTGAACCCAAAATCCTAAGGCGATACGACAAATGTGGTCTCGTCCGTAGGATTTTTGAACTTAGAATAGGAAGACGAGTACGACAAATGTGGACTCGTCTATCTGCATTTTGAACTTAAGATTCTCTTTTTTCTGAAATAGAGTAAGAGTGTGATGTCTTGTGAGTTTTGTATCTTTTAAAAAAAATTTATCACCTAGACTAACGATCTGTTTACGGGCGTGCTGACCACACAAACTGATAAGTTTTTTTCCACAGCATTTTAAATAATATACATTTGAGTTACAGGTGGATTTTGTCGGAATACATGTTAATTAATGATTTTGTAATACTAAACGCTGGTAAAGTTTTGTGAGTGTATAACATTCACAAGGGTTCTGAAGCAGGTAGGTGTTTGAGCAAAGCTAAGGAGTGCGTTTCGGACTATTTGTCCAGATTAATTGCCTCCCTCACCCTAACTGTCTTCAGGGGTAAACTTGATAGTGGATTAAAAATTAAGGGGATTTTTTTTTTCTCCGAAATTTTTGCAATAATTATTTTGCTTTTCCACTGTAGCAACTTATTTTTCAGAAGTAATCTTAACTACCATTTAGTTGGCGTAGTCGTGTTTTGCATTAGGTGCTTTATTGCCGATTAATAGCAGCGATAGTTAGATTTTTATTTTGGAGGAGGTATCCCAGGGTTAAATATATCATCTTTTGATTTTTTGGTAATTTTTTTTCTCGTAAGTGGTAGGAACCAGTGTATCCTTTTTCCTATTTTCTTTCTCCACTGGTCTCAGTCACTGACATAATATGGCCGAGAGGGCAAAGCTTAGACAACTCCTCAGGGACGAAGCGAGAGAGGAGGGACTGGAAGGAGAGGAAGCGAAAGCTTTTGTCAGAGACGAACTTGAGAGATATGACGCGGAGAGGAAAGAAGCAGAAGCTAAGGAGGAAAGAAGAAGCAAAGAGGAAAAGCTTTACAGCAGAAAAAAGATGGAGGAGGAAATGGAAATTCGCAGGATGCAGCATGAAGGAAAGACAGCATGAGGAAAGAGAGAAGCTTGAGGCAAGAAAAGAGAAGAGAAGGAGAGACAACATGAGTTGGCTCTTAAAGCTCTAGAACTTCAAAGTCGTGGTGCTGCCTCTACCTCCAGCAATGGAGAGTCTTCTCATTCTTCCTTAACTGATTTTTCTAACACTCAATCTCTTCAACTCAACGCTATGTCCTTTCCGCTAGAATCTTTCCCTTGTCCTAATGAGAAGATTGACACTTGGCTAGAAAAATTTGAGAAAATTGCAACTCTGTACGGTTTAGAGAGGTCGCGTTGGAACATGAAGCTTTCCCAGGCTTTGAAAAGTTCTGCTTATGATGTTATGCCAAACTGGAAAGCAGCCAACAAGACAACTATGATCTGTTGAAGAAAGCGTTACTGGAGCGCTTTGAAATGAACGCTCGAAAATTTTTGCAACTGTTTCGCAACAGCCGGAAAGAGAATTCTGAAACTTTTCAGCAGTTCTCGTCTCGTTTGAAGGGTTATCTAACAAAGTGCCTTGAGCTTTCGCAGCTCCCCTCTACCTATGAAGGTCTTGAGGAATTTGTTTTAACAGAACAAATAAAGAACACATTGTCTGCAGATACCCGGAGATTTCTAGCTGAGCAGGGAGCAGAAAAACTTGAAGACATCTTAGAGAAGTCTGAGCGTTACCATAATGCGCTGGCTGAACTACCGGCCACAAAGCGGAAACCGACAGAGGAGCATTTTCGAAAACATAACCTAGAGCAATCTTCTCAGGCTTCTAACCAAAATAACCACAGAGAAACTGGACCTCAAAACCCCCCTCCTGAAAAATCCAAGTTCTACAAAAACAAGTACCCCAACCACCCCAAACAGTCTGATCAACCCGACCGCCCTACATGGCAGCGTAGCCAGAAAGGACAAGGTGGCAAAGGGAGAACCCCTGAGCACGGGACATATGATCAGACCGAGCACACCGAGCCGAAACGCATCGGATGCTTATTGACAGTCTCGCAAGGCGGAATTATTGACAGTGATTCCCAACCTGTTGGGGATAGACCCTCAACGCGAGGTACTGTTATTTTGAACGGTTCTCAAACTTCTTGCTTATTTGACACGGGGCTTTCTTACGATTGCATTGTTGCCAGAAACCTGGTTAAACCCGGTCAAGAGACAGGAGAGACCGTCAAACTTTGTGGAGTTCGTAAGAGTGATGCACCTACAGCGCTTCCCATTGCATTGGTGGAGATACACTCTGATTTTGTCAGAGGTGTGATCAAAGCGGCTGTTATGGATGATCCCATCTACCCAGTCATACTTGGCGGGAGATACGTGTGTATTGGGAAACCGGAAGAGCCGATTGTGGCAGCAGTAACTACAAGAGGGCAAACCAAGAAGGAACGGGAGCCTGCGCCTAATTTGTTACCCATGGAACTTAAAGAAGCGCAATACAAGGACCCTACTTTGGCACCCTGCTTTAGGAAACTGCCCATGGCTAAGGAACCCAAACAGCACGGGGACATTTTTTCTAAGGATGGCGTACTTTATCGGAGAACGGGCAAGCCTGACCAAGGTTACAACCAGCTCCTAGTACCGAAACAGTACAGAAGCCAAATCCTAGAAATGGGGCACTCTCTTCCCTTCAGCGGACATATGGGACAGAACGCCACAAACCAACGTATAACCACTCATTATTGGTGGCCAGGAGTAAACACTGATATTATCAGGTACGTCAAATCCTGTGCCCAGTGCCAACGTGTACCACCCAAGCAACGGACACCCCCAGTCCACATGGGTGAAATGCCAATAGTGGGAACACCATTCGAACGGGTTGTGATCGACATTTTAGGGCCTTTCGAAAGGACTAAAAGAAGGAACAGGTTCATCCTGACCTTAGTCGATACATGCACTTTATGGGCAGAAGCTATCCCGCTAACATGCGCAGATGCCAAGCATGTCGCAGAAGCCCTCGTGCAGATTTTCACTCGGTTGGGATTCCCTCAGCAAGTGTTGACGGATAACGGATCACCATACCGAAACCTGTTGATGGATGAGATCGTTAAGATCTTGAGGACCCAACACATCCACACTAAGCCATATACTCCGGCCGGAAATGGGCTCGTGGAACGTGCAAATGGAAACCTCAACATGATGCTAAGTAAGCTGGCACAAGTGAAACCTGAAGATTGGGATCTCTGCATTCCTGCAGCATTATTTGGCTACAGAGAATCTCCTCATACTTCCACAGGATTTCCGCCAGCTACACTCTTATTCGGCAGACCCATTAAGGGCCCGCTTGAAGCCTTACTTCAGTCTCTGACAGACGAGAAGGCGGATGAGACAGTCGTCTCAGCAAGTAAATATGTGTCGGTTTTAAAGGAAAGGTTGAAACTAGGATGGGACCTAGCAACGACTAACTTTAAGCGAGCACGCACAAAGCACGCTAACCGATACAGGAAAGTCGCGAAAGAGAGAGAACTGGAAGCAGGAGAGAAAGTTTTGGTGTTGCTCCCTACCGAGAACAACCAACTGAAGATCGGATGGCAAGGGCCGTTTACCGTCCTGAAAAAGATTTCTAAGGCTAACTACCAGATCTCTATTCAAGGAAAGGAGAAGGTTTTCCATTTAAATCTCTTAAAGAGATACTTGGAAAGACCAGTGCCAACCTCCGACCATCTCCTGACGATCGCCAAAACTGACGAAGATGACGATAGTGGCAGGGAATTTCCACTGCTACACACAGAAAATCTTTGAAAAATGTCAGAAGCGGCGACGCTCTTTCAAGCGCGCATGGGAGACATTCCAGAGGAAGGAAACTTTGGGGGGTAGACTTGAGTAGGAATTGGAGAGAGATGGAGGGGGAAGATGAGAGGGAAGAAGACAGACACCCCGAAGCTACGGTTATAGGAAATTTAATTCCATAACGTAGACATGGAGTGCTTCCATATCTTAAGGGGGGACGTCCTGTCACGTAGGTCTTTATATCATTAAATTACCTACATCTTCTTCCTATTCTCTCACCCAAATCCTCTTATTTATTATCTTTCCGTACTTGTTTTTCCTGTATTTTTCGCATCACTCGGGTGCGGAAAATATTTTCTTCTGTATTCTCAAACTGTACCTGTTTCTTTTCTCAAAACTGAGAATCGCACGAGTAACTTGATTACGTAGATGTCAGCTCTGCCGGTCGAACGATAGCTGTGAATATACGGTCCTCGCCAGACATTCGTCTGCAGTTTTTTCCGGTCAGAGCGCTGACTGACCAGTGTCCCGGGCGGGGGGTGTGAGAATTCGCTCCATCGGGGCATGGCAGACAGACAGCTGTCTACAGTTTGCAGAAACTGCGAGCGTTTCGTCGAAATAGCTCCGGCGTAGCGTGAAAATCGTTCCGCACCGCAGACAGGCTGTCTGGGATTTGAAACTGACACGCGTACATCGTGGTCAGTAGGTGGCAGTTACGACACGCGTGAAGCTGACGTAAATGTTGGGAGTAAAGGGAGATAATTTCGCTTAGCGAAATAAGTTAGGGGCCCTTTGTCTAATTTTAAGATATTGGCCCGAGTTTGTAACTCACTTCACTCATTCTACATTTTACAGTAGACGTGGGCACTTCGTTCTAGAACACTTAAATTTATATGACATCGTAGTGCTGTGCTTGAGGTATATTAATATTATATATCTAGTATTGTGTGTAGGGTTTAAAGTGTTTAAAGCGTTAAATCGCTCATTTCATTTTAACTAGTTTCTTTTGAACTGAGTGTATAATTTATAAGTCTGTATTATTTTCTAGTGACGCATACAGTGGAAGGCAGAATAAATAATATTTCTAAGCTTAACAAACTAGTAGCTATAAGGAATTTAATTTAACGGCTAATACTCAGACGAGAATATATTTTATATCAAACTTATAAAATGCTAGACGCGACATCAGCGAATATTGACGGAATACGCACCATATTCCTAAATTCCTGATGATCGATTTTATATAACTTATTTCACCGGAAGTTTAAATATAAGTCAAGCTGTAGGCTTGCTGTTTTAAATGTAAGTTATATTGGGTACATAATATGAAAATGATTTATATGTGCTTTTCTTTTTATACAGTGAAATACTGGGGGTGACCCGAACTTTACCAGCATTTAATAAGAGTTCATAATTGTGAAGAAATAGACAGTCCTTATTTTGAACCACGTGGGTTTCTCAAGTAACACTGATCTGACGGTGCAAGTTAGACAGTAATACCATATCCCACTAACGGGTTTTTCCAAAGACTGTAATGATCAATACTGGGCCTGTGAACCAGATCTTAATTTCTTCCATAAACTCTACGTAAATTTTCTGCCTGGCGGCGAGAATAATTACAATCTATGACATAAACTTTCCGACATTGTTGACAAGTGAGTGGGGAACCAATAATTTCTGTTTTTTGAGAGAGGTTGTCCACCGGTCATCTTCCTAATTAAGGGAAACTTCGTGTTCTGACATTTTGTGCTCGTTTAAGCCTAATTCTTACCTCGGGAGTCAAGTGACATTAACTTTAATCTGAAATAACTATCGCCTGAAGCAGACGCTCCCCAGATCCATTTTTTTAATGAAACCAACAAACAAATCTGCAGAGCTGGGATCTGTTTCAGTAAACGACAGTAACAGATAAAAAGTGTGAGTGTCCAAAATTTGCGCCAGCCGGCGAAACCACAACCCGATTGTAAGTATATCAGGGCCCTGATGAAAGAATCGAGTGAAAGTGACGGAAGGAGGTTCGTTGTATAATACCCTCATTTGTTATATGTGTTTTTTCCTTAGGCGAGATTTGCTGCTTAAGTAACGTGTTACGTTAGAATAGATACTGCTGTCAAAGTCAGTCTATACCTTCAAAGGGGGACAATACTAGACTCTAACCACATGCATCTATAACTTTTTGGGCCATCATCTGTCATCCTAACGGGGCTGTGGGCTAAACCTAGAGTTAAGATCATAGCGGGGCTATCACCCTTGTAGCATTTTCTTGATATTTTATGACTATTTGTATATGTTTTCCTTGATTTATTTCTTTGGTGTTGTGTGAAGCTTTTACATGATAAATAAAAATCTCTCTTGAACTAAATCAGTGCGTTGGTCAGCTCGTTCAAATATTTAAATAAGTATTGTTATAGTTTTCCCACGTCTGTGTGTTTAACTGTTGTCACTTGAAGACGTGTGCACGTGAGTGGTATGTTCATACATAGTAACATATGTTGTCAATAGTCTGTCTGACTCTTATATATCTGTCGTAGAAGATAGGCCTGAGAGAGAGAGAAGATTCTTGTTTTTTTCAGGGGACAGCTCTATTTGATTCGCTACCACTGCACTCTTGGGAAAATCTATTTTTTTTTCTAACTCTCACTGTGTATATCACATATTCTAATCTATTCAGAAGGGACCAACCTAAGTCTTAATACTCCTATCTGAAAATCTACGACAAATGGTCGCTCGTTACCGGGAATTGAACCCAAAATCCTAAGGCGATACGACAAATGGGTTCTCGTCCGTAGGATTTTTGAACTTAGAATAGGAAGACGAGTACGACAAATGTGGACTCGTCTATCTGGATTTTGAACTTAAGATTCTTTTTTTTCTGAAATAGAGTAAGAGTGTGATGTCTTGTGAGTTTTGTATCTTTTAAAAATAATTTATCCCCTAGACTAACGATCTGTTTACGGACGTGCTGACCACACAAACTGATAAGTTTTTTTTCCACAGCATTTGAATAATATACATTTGAGTTACAGGTGGATTTTGTCGGAATATATGTTAATTAATGATTTTGTAATACTAAACGCTGGTAAAGTTTTGTGAGTGTATAACATTCACAAGGGTTCTGAAGCAGGAAGTAGGTGTTTTTGAAAAGTTAAGGAGTGCGTTTCGGACTATTTGTCCAGATTAATTGCCTCCCTCACCCTAACTGTCTTCAGGGGTAAACTTGATAGTGGATTAAAAATTAAGGGGATTTTTTTGCCTTCCTAAAATAATTTTTGCAATAATTATTTTGCTTTTCCACTGTAGCAACTAACTTTTCAGAAGTAATCTTAACTACCATTTAGTTGGCGTAGTCGTTTTTTGCATTAGGTGCTTTATTGCCGATTAATAGCAGCGATAGTTAGATTTTTATTTTTGGAGGAGGTATCCCAGGGTTAAATATATCATCTTTTGATTTTTGGTATTTTTTTTCTCGTAAGTGGTAGGAACCAGGGTATCCTTTTTCCTATTTTCTTTCTCCACTAGTCTCAGTCACTGACATAATATGGCCGAGAGGGCAAAGCTTAGACAACTCCTCAGGGACGAAGCGAGAGAGGAGGGACTGGAAGGAGAGGAAGCGAAAGCTTTTGTCAGAGACGAACTTGAGAGATATGATGCGGAGAGGAAAAAGCAGAAGCTAGAGAGAAGAAAGAAAGGGAAGCTTTACAGCAGAAGAAAATGGACGAGGAAATGGAAATTCGCAGGATGCGAAGCATGAGAAGGAGAGAGAGAGAGAGAAAGACAGCATGAGGAAAGAGAGAAGGAGAGACAACATGAGTTGGCTCTTAAAGCTCTAGAACTTCAAAGTCGTGGTGCTGCCTCTACCTCCAGCAATGGAGAGTCTTCTCCTCATTCTTCCTTAACTGATCATTCTAACACTCAATCTCTTCACTCACTGCTATGTCTTTTCGCTAGAGTCTTTCCCTTGTCCAAATGAGAAGATTGACACATGGTTAGAAAAATTTGAGAAAATTGCAACTCTGTACGGTTTAGAGAGGTCGCGTTGGAACATGAAGCTTTCCCAGGCTTTGAAAAGTTCTGCGTATGATGTTTACGCCAAACTGGAAAGCAGCCAACAAGACAACTATGATCTGTTGAAGAAAGCGTTACTGGAGCGCTTTGAAATGAACGCTCGAAAATTTTTGCAACTGTTTCGCAACAGCCGGAAAGAGAATTCTGAAACTTTTCAGCAGTTCTCGTCTCGTCTAAAGGGATATCTAACAAAGTGCCTTGAGCTTTCACAGCTCCCCTCTACCTATGAAGGTCTTGAGGAATTTGTTTTAACAGAACAAATAAAGAACACATTGTCTGCAGATACCCGGAGATTTCTAGCTGAGCAGGGAGCAGAAAAACTTGAAGACATCTTAGAGAAGTCTGAGCGTTATCAAAATGCGCTGGCTGAACTACCGGCCACAAACCGGAAACCGACAGAGGAGCATTTTCGAAAACATAACCTAGAGCAATCTTCTCAGGCTTCTAACCAAAATAACCACAGAGAAACTGGACCTCAAAACCCCCCTCCTGAAAAATCCAAGTTCTACAAAAACAAGTACCCCAACCACCCCAAACAGTCTGATCAACCCGACCGCCCTACATGGCAGCGTAGCCAGAAAGGACAAGGTGGCAAAGGGAGAACCCCTGAGCACGGGACATATGATCAGACCGAGCACACCGAGCCGAAACGCATCGGATGCTTATTGACAGTCTCGCAAGGCGGAATTATTGACAGTGATTCCCAACCTGTTGGGGATACACCCTCAACGCGAGGTACTGTTATTTTGAACGGTTCTCAAACTTCTTGCTTATTTGACACGGGGCTTTCTTACGATTGCATTGTTGCCAGAAACCTGGTTAAACCCGGTCAAGAGACAGGAGAGACCGTCAAACTTTGTGGAGTTCGTAAGAGTGATGCACCTACAGCGCTTCCCATTGCATTGGTGGAGATACACTCTGATTTTGTCAGAGGCATGATCAAAGCAGCTGTTATGGATGATCCCATCTACCCAGTCATACTTGGCGGGAGATACGTGTGTATTGGGAAACCGGAAGAGCCGATTGTGGCAGCGGTAACTACAAGAGGGCAAACCAAGAAGGAACGGGAGCCTGCGCCTAATTTGTTACCTATGGAACTTAAAGAAGCGCAATACAAGGACCCTACTTTGGCACCCTGCTTTAGGAAACTGCCCATGGCTAAGGAACCCAAACAGCACGGGGACATTTTTTCTAAGGATGGCGTACTTTATCGGAGAACGGGCAAGCCTGACCAAGGTTACAACCAGCTCCTAGTACCGAAACAGTACAGAAGCCAAATCCTAGAAATGGGGCACTCTCTTCCCTTCAGCGGACATATGGGACAGAACGCCACAAACCAACGTATAACCACTCATTATTGGTGGCCAGGAGTAAACACTGATATTATCAGGTACGTCAAATCCTGTGCCCAGTGCCAACGTGTACCACCCAAGCAACGGACACCCCCAGTCCACATGGGTGAAATGCCAATAGTGGGAACACCATTCGAACGGGTTGTGATCGACATTTTAGGGCCTTTCGAAAGGACTAAAAGAAGGAACAGGTTTATCCTGACCTTAGTCGATACATGCACTTTATGGGCAGAAGCTATCCCGCTAACATGCGCAGATGCCAAGCATGTCGCAGAAGCCCTCGTGCAGATTTTCACTCGGTTGGGATTCCCTCAGCAAGTGTTGACGGATAACGGATCTCCATACCGAAACCTGTTGATGGATGAGATCGTTAAGATCTTGAGGACCCAACACATCCACACTAAGCCATATACTCCGGCCGGAAATGGGCTCGTGGAACGTGCAAATGGAAACCTCAACATGATGCTAAGTAAGCTGGCACAAGTGAAACCTGAAGATTGGGATCTCTGCATTCCTGCAGCATTATTTGGCTACAGAGAATCTCCTCATACTTCCACAGGATTTCCGCCAGCTACACTCTTATTCGGCAGACCCATTAAGGGCCCGCTTGAAGCCTTACTTCAGTCTCTGACAGACGAGAAGGCGGATGAGACAGTCGTCTCAGCAAGTAAATATGTGTCGGTTTTAAAGGAAAGGTTGAAACTAGGATGGGACCTAGCAACGACTAACTTTAAGCGAGCACGCACAAAGCACGCTAACCGATACAGGAAAGTCGCGAAAGAGAGAGAACTGGAAGCAGGAGAGAAAGTTTTGGTGTTACTCCCTACCGAGAACAACCAACTGAAGATCGGATGGCAAGGGCCGTTTACCGTCCTGAAAAAGATTTCTAAGGCTAACTACCAGATCTCTATTCAAGGAAAGGAGAAGATTTTCCATTTAAATCTCTTAAAGAGATACTTGGAAAGACCAGTGCCAACATCCGACCATCTCCTGGCGATCGCCAATACTGACGAAGAGGACGATAGTGGCAGGGAAATTCCACCGCTATCACAGGAAATCTTTGAAAAATGTCAGAAGCGGCGACGCTCTTTCAAGCGCGCATGGGAGACATTCCAGAGGAAGGAAAACTTTGGGAGTAGACTTGAGTAGGAATTGGAGGGAGATGGAGGGGGAAGATGAGAGGGAAGAAGACAGACACCCCGAAGCTACGGTTATAGGAAATTTAATTCCATAACGTAGACATGGAGTGCTTCCATATCTTAAGGGGGGACGTCCTGTCACGTAGGTCTTTATATCATTAAATTACCTACATCTTCTTCCTATTCTCTCACCCAAATCCTCTTATTTATTATCTTTCCGTACTTGTTTTTCCTGTATTTTTCGCATCACTCGGGTGCGGAAAATATTTTCTTCTGTATTCTCAAACTGTACCTGTTTCTTTTCTCAAAACTGAGAATCGCACGAGTAACTTGATTACGTAGATGTCAGCTCTGCCGGTCGAACGATAGCTGTGAATATACGGTCCTCGCCAGACATTCGTCTGCAGTTTTTTCCGGTCAGAGCGCTGACTGACCAGTGTCCCCGGGCGGGGGGTGTGAGAATTCGCTCCATCGGGGCATGGCAGACAGACAGCTGTCTACAGTTTGCAGAAACTGCGAGCGTTTCGTCGAAATAGCTCCGGCGTAGCGTGAAAATCGTTCCGCACCGCAGACAGGCTGTCTGGGATTTGAAACTGACACGCGTACATCGTGGTCAGTAGGTGGCAGTTACGACACGCGTGAAGCTGACGTAAATGTTGGGAGTAAGGGAGATAATTTCGCTTAGCGAAATAAGTTAGGGGCCCTTTGTCTAATTTTAAGATATTGGCCCGAGTTTGTAACTCACTTCACTCATTCTACATTTTACAGTAGACGTGGGCACTTCGTTCTAGAACACTTAAATTTATAAGTGCTATCTCTTAGTTTCGTTGTGACATCGTAGTGCTGTGCTTGAGGTATATTAATATTATATATCTAGTATTGTGTGTAGGGTTTAAAGTGTTTAAAGCGTTAAATCGCTCATTTCATTTTAACTAGTTTCTTTTGAACTGAGTGTATAATTTATAAGTCTGTATTATTTTCTAATGACGCATACAGTGGAAGGCAGAATAAAGAATATTTCTAAGCTTAACAAACTAGTAGCTATAAGGAATTTAATTTAACGGCTAATACTCAGACGAGAATATTTTATATCAAACTTATAAAATGCTAGACGCGACATCAGCGAATATTGACGGAATACGCACCATATTCCTAAATTCCTGATGATCGATTTTATATAACTTATTTCACCGGAAGTTTAAATATAAGTCAAGCTGTAGGCTTGCTGTTTTAAATGTAAGTTATATTGGGTACATAATATGAAAATGATTTATATGTGCTTTTCTTTTTATACAGTGAAATACTGGGGGTGACCCGAACTTTACCAGCATTTAATAAGAGTTCATAATTGTGAAGAAATAGACAGTCCTTATTTTGAACCACGTGGGTTTCTCAAGTAACACTGATCTGACGGTGCAAGTTAGACAGTAATACCATATCCCACTAACGGGCTTTTCCAAAGACTGTAATGATCAATACTGGGCCTGTGAACCAGATCTTAATTTCTTCCATAAACTCTACGTAAATTTTCTGCCTGGCGGCGAGAATAATTACAATCTATGACATAAACTTTCCGACATTGTTGACAAGTGAGTGGGGAACCAATAATTTCTGTTTTTTGAGAGAGGTTGTCCACCGGTCATCTTCCTAATTAAGGGAAACTTCGTGTTCTGACATTTTGTGCTCGTTTAAGCCTAATTCTTACCTCGGGAGTCAAGTGACATTAACTTTAATCTGAAATAACTATCGCCTGAAGCAGACGCTCCCCAGATCCATTTTTTAATGAAACCAACAAACAAATCTGCAGAGCTGGGATCTGTTTCAGTAAACGACAGTAACAGAATAAAAAGTGTGAGTGTCCAAAATTTGCGCCAGCCGGCGAAACCACAACCCGATTGTAAGTATATCAGGGCCCTGATGAAAGAATCGAGTGAAAGTGACGGAAGGAGGTTCGTTGTATAATACCCTCATTTGTTATATGTGTTTTTTCCTTAGGCGAGATTTGCTGCTTAAGTAACGTGTTACGTTAGAATAGATACTGCTGTCAAAGTCAGTCTATACCTTCAAAGGGGGACAATACTAGACTCTAACCACATGCATCTATAACTTTTTGGGCCATCATCTGTCATCCTAACGGGGCTGTGGGCTAAACCTAGAGTTAAGATCATAGCGGGGCTATCACCCTTGTAGCATTTTCTTGATATTTTATGACTATTTGTATATGTTTTCCTTGATGTATTTCTTTGGTGTTGTGAGAAGATTTTACATGATAAATAAAAATCTCTCTTGAACTAAATCAGTGCGTTGGTCAGCTCGTTCAAATATTTAAATAAGTATTGTTATAGTTTTCCCACGTCTGTGTGTTTAACTGTTGTCACTTGAAGACGTGTGCACGTGAGTGGTATGTTCCTACATAGTAACATATGTTGTCAATAGTCTGTCTGACTCTTATATATCTGTCGTAGAAGATAGGCCTGAGAGAGAGAGAAGATTCTTGTTTTTTTTCAGGGGACAGCTCTATTTGATTCGCTACCACTGCACTCTTGGGAAAATCTATTTTTTTTTCTAACTCTCACTGTGTATATCACATATTCTAATCTATTCAGAAGGGACCAACCTAAGTCTTAATACTTCTATCGAAAAATCTACGACAAATGGTCGCTCGTTACCGGGAATTGAACCCAAAATCCTAAGGCGATACGACAAATGGGTTCTCGTCCGTAGGATTTTTGAACTTAGAATAGGAAGACGAGTACGACAAATGTGGACTCGTCTATCTGGATTTTGAACTTAAGATTCTTTTTTTTTCTGAAATAGAGTAAGAGTGTGATGTCTTGTGAGTTTTGTATCTTTTTAAAATAATTTATCCCCTAGACTAACGATCTGTTTTCGGGCGTGCTGACCACACACACTGATAGTTTTTTTCCACAGCATTTAGAAATAATATACATTTCAGTTACAGGTTGATTGTCGGAATATATGTTAATTACTGATTTTGTAATACTAAACGCTGGTAAAGTAGTGAGTGTATAACATTCACTGGGTTTTGAAGAAGTAGGTGTTTGAGCAAAAGCTAAGGAGTGCGTTTCGGACTATTTGTCCAGATTAATTGCCTCCCTTACCCTAACTGTCTTCAGGGGTGAACTTATAGTGGATTTTATAATTAAGGGGATATTTTTTTTTCTCCGAAATTTTTGCAATATTATTTTGCTTTTCCACTGTAGCAACTAACTTTTCAGAAGTAATCTTAACTACCATTTAGTTGGCGTAGTCGTTTTTTGCATTAAGTGCTTTATTGCCGATTAATAGCAGCGATAGTTAGATTTTTATTTTGGAGGAGGTATCCCAGGGTTAAATATATCATCTTTTGATTTTTTTGGTAATTTTTTCTCGTAAGTGGTAGGAACCAGAGTATCCTTTTCTTAATTTCTTTCTCCACTAGTCTCAGTCACTGACATAATATGGCCGAGAGGGCAAAGCTTAGACAACTCCTCAGGGACGAAGCGAGAGAGGAGGGACTGGAAGGAGAGGAAGCGAAAGCATTTGTCAGAGACGAACTTGAGAGATATGATGCGGAGAGGAAAGCAGCTGAAGCTTTGCAGCAGAAGAAAATGGACGAGGAAATGGAAATTCGCAGGATGCAGCATGAGGAAAGAGAGAAGGAAAGACAGCATGAGGAAAGAGAGAAGGAGAGACAACATGAGTTGGCTCTTAAAGCTCTAGAACTTCAAAGTCTTGGCGCTGCCTCTACCTCCAGCAATGGAGAGTCTTCTCCTCATTCTTCCTTAACTGATCCTTCTAACACTCAATCTCTTCAACTCAACGCTATGTCTTTCACCCTTGAGTCTTTCCCTTGTCCAAATGAGAAGATTGACACTTGGCTAGAAAAATTTGAGAAAATTGCAACTCTGTACGGTTTAGAGAGGTCGCGTTGGAACATGAAGCTTTCCCAGGCTTTGAAAAGTTCTGCTTACGATGTGTATGCAAAACTGGAGAGCAGCCAACAAGACAACTATGATCTGTTGAAGAAAGCGTTACTGGAGCGCTTTGAAATGAACGCTCGAAAATTTTTGCAACTGTTTCGCAACAGCCGGAAAGAGAATTCTGAAACTTTTCACCAGTTCTCATCTCGTCTAAAGGGATATCTAACAAAGTGCCTTGAGCTTTCACAGCTCCCCTCTACCTACGAAGGTCTTGAGGAATTTGTTTTAACAGAACAAATAAAGAACACATTGTCTGCAGATACCCGGAGATTTCTAGCTGAGCAGGGAGCAGAAAAACTTGAAGACATCTTACAGAAGTCTGAGCGTTATCAAAATGCGCTGGCTGAACTACCGGCCACAAAACGGAAACCGACAGAGGAGCATTTTCGAAAAAATAATCTAGAGCAATCTTCTCAGGCTTCTAACCAAAATAACCACAGAGAAACTGGACCTCAAAACCCCCCTCCTGAAAAATCCAAGTTCTACAAAAACAAGTACCCCCAACCACCCCAAACAGTCTGATCAACCCGACCGCCCTACATGGCAGCGTAGCCAGAAAGGACAAGGTGGCAAAGGGAGAACCCCTGAGCACGGGACATATGATCAGACCGAGCACACCGAGCCTAAACGCATCGGATGCTTATTGACAGTCTCGCAAGGCGGAATTATTGACAGTGATTCCCAACCTGTTGGGGATACACCCTCAACGCGAGGTACTGTTATTTTGAACGGTTCTCAAACTTCTTGCTTATTTGACACGGGGCTTTCTTACGATTGCATTGTTGCCAGAAACCTGGTTAAACCCGGTCAAGAGACAGGAGAGACCGTCAAACTTTGTGGAGTTCGTAAGAGTGATGCACCTACAGCGCTTCCCATTGCATTGGTGGAGATACACTCTGATTTTGTCAGAGGCATGATCAAAGCAGCTGTTATGGATGATCCCATCTACCCAGTCATACTCGGCGGGAGATACGTGTGTATTGGGAAACCGGAAGAGCCGATTGTGGCAGCGGTAACTACAAGAGGGCAAACCAAGAAGGAACGGGAGCCTGCGCCTAATTTGTTACCTATGGAACTTAAAGAAGCGCAATACAAGGACCCTACTTTGGCACCCTGCTTTAGGAAACTGCCCATGGCTAAGGAACCCAAACAGCACGGGGACATTTTTTCTAAGGATGGCGTACTTTATCGGAGAACGGGCAAGCCTGACCAAGGTTACAACCAGCTCCTAGTACCGAAACAGTACAGAAGCCAAATCCTAGAAATGGGGCACTCTCTTCCCTTCAGCGGACATATGGGACAGAACGCCACAAACCAACGTATAACCACTCATTATTGGTGGCCAGGAGTAAACACTGATATTATCAGGTACGTCAAATCCTGTGCCCAGTGCCAACGTGTACCACCCAAGCAACGGACACCCCCAGTCCACATGGGTGAAATGCCAATAGTGGGAACACCATTCGAACGGGTTGTGATCGACATTTTAGGGCCTTTCGAAAGGACTAAAAGAAGGAACAGGTTCATCCTGACCTTAGTCGATACATGCACTTTATGGGCAGAAGCTATCCCGCTAACATGCGCAGATGCCAAGCATGTCGCAGAAGCCCTCATGCAGATTTTCACTCGGTTGGGATTCCCTCAGCAAGTGTTGACGGATAACGGATCTCCATACCGAAACCTGTTGATGGATGAGATCGTTAAGATCTTGAGGACCCAACACATCCACACTAAGCCATATACTCCGGCCGGAAATGGGCTCGTGGAACGTGCAAATGGAAACCTCAACATGATGCTAAGTAAGCTGGCACAAGTGAAACCTGAAGATTGGGATCTCTGCATTCCTGCAGCATTATTTGGCTACAGAGAATCTCCTCATACTTCCACAGGATTTCCGCCAGCTACACTCTTATTCGGCAGACCCATTAAGGGCCCGCTTGAAGCCTTACTTCAGTCTCTGACAGACGAGAAGGCGGATGAGACAGTCGTCTCAGCAAGTAAATATGTGTCGGTTTTAAAGGAAAGGTTGAAACTAGGATGGGACCTAGCAACGACTAACTTTAAGCGAGCTCGCACAAAGCACGCTAACCGATGCAGGAAAGTCGCGAAAGAGAGAGAACTGGAAGCAGGAGAGAAAGTTTTGGTGTTGCTCCCTACCGTGAACAACCAACTGAAGATCGGATGGCAAGGGCCGTTTACCGTCCTGAAAAAGATTTCTAAGGCTAACTACCAGATCTCTATTCAAGGAAAGGAGAAGGTTTTCCATTTAAATCTCTTAAAGAGATACTTGGAAAGACCAGTGCCAACCTCCGACCATCTCCTGACGATCGCCAAAACTGACGAAGATGACGATAGTGGCAGGGATATTCCACCGCTATCACAGGAAATCTTTCAAAAATGTCAGAAGCGGCGACGCTCTTTCAAGCGCGCATGGGAAACATTCCAGAGAAAGGAAACTTTGGGAGTAGACTTGAGTAGGAATTGGAGGGAGATGGAGGGGGAAGATGAGAGGGAAGAAGACAGACACCCCGAAGCTACGGTTATAGGAAATTTAATTCCATAACGTAGACATGGAGTGCTTCCATATCTTAAGGGGGGACGTCCTGTCACGTAGGTCTTTATATCATTAAATTACCTACATCTTCTTCCTATTCTCTCACCCAAATCCTCTTATTTATTATCTTTCCGTACTTGTTTTTCCTGTATTTTTCGCATCACTCGGGTGCGGAAAATATTTTCTTCTGTATTCTCAAACTGTACCTGTTTCTTTTCTCAAAACTGAGAATCGCACGAGTAACTTGATTACGTAGATGTCAGCTCTGCCGGTCGAACGATAGCTGTGAATATACGGTCCTCGCCAGACATTCGTCTGCAGTTTTTTCCGGTCAGAGCGCTGACTGACCAGTGTCCCGGGCGGGGGGTGTGAGAATTCGCTCCATCGGGGCATGGCAGACAGACAGCTGTCTACAGTTTGCAGAAACTGCGAGCGTTTCGTCGAAATAGCTCCGGCGTAGCGTGAAAATCGTTCCGCACCGCAGACAGGCTGTCTGGGATTTGAAACTGACACACGTACATCGTGGTCAGTAGGTGGCAGTTACGACACGCGTGAAGCTGACGTAAATGTTGGGAGTAAGGGAGATAATTTCGCTTAGCGAAATAAGTTAGGGGCCCTTTGTCTAATTTTAAGATATTGGCCCGAGTTTGTAACTCACTTCACTCATTCTACATTTTACAGTAGACGTGGGCACTTCGTTCTAGAACACACCTAATTTTATAAGTGCTATCTCTTAGTTTCGTTGTGACATCGTAGTGCTGTGCTTGAGGTATATTAATATTATATATCTAGTATTGTGTGTAGGGTTTAAAGTGTTTAAAGCGTTAAATCGCTCATTTCATTTTAACTAGTTTCTTTTGAACTGAGTGTATAATTTATAAGTCTGTATTATTTTCTAATGACGCATACAGTGGAAGGCAGAATAAAGAATATTTCTAAGCTT
The DNA here is from genome assembly GCA_024509875.1 of Oreohelix idahoensis. Classification (NCBI taxonomy): domain Eukaryota; kingdom Metazoa; phylum Mollusca; class Gastropoda; order Stylommatophora; family Oreohelicidae; genus Oreohelix; species Oreohelix idahoensis. The sequence continues at coordinate 60,976 of JAMPIV010014557.1, forward strand.
AACAAACTAGTAGCTATAAGGAATTTAATTTAACGGCTAATACTCAGACGAGAATATTTTATATCAAACTTATAAAATGCTAGACGCGACATCAGCGAATATTGACGGAATACGCACCATATTCCTAAATTCCTGATGATCGATTTTATATAACTTATTTCACCGGAAGTTTAAATATAAGTCAAGCTGTAGGCTTGCTGTGTTTAAATGTAAGTTATATTGGGTACATAATATGAAAATGATTTATATGTGCTTTTCTTTTTATACAGTGAAATACTGGGGGTGACCCGAACTTTACCAGCATTTAATAAGAGTTCATAATTGTGAAGAAATAGACAGTCCTTATTTTGAACCACGTGGGTTTCTCAAGTAACACTGATCTGACGGTGCAAGTTAGACAGTAATACCATATCCCACTAACGGGCTTTTCCAAAGACTGTAATGATCAATACTGGGCCTGTGAACCAGATCTTAATTTCTTCCATAAACTCTACGTAAATTTTCTGCCTGGCGGCGAGAATAATTACAATCTATGACATAAACTTTCCGACATTGTTGACAAGTGAGTGGGGAACCAATAATTTCTGTTTTTTTGAGAGAGGTTGTCCACCGGTCATCTTCCTAATTAAGGGAAACTTCGTGTTCTGACATTTTGTGCTCGTTTAAGCCTAATTCTTACCTCGGGAGTCAAGTGACATTAACTTTAATCTGAAATAACTATCGCCTGAAGCAGACGCTCCCCAGATCCATTTTTTTTTAATGAAACCAACAAACAAATCTGCAGAGCTGGGATCTGTTTCAGTAAACGACAGTAACAGATAAAAAGTGTGAGTGTCCAAAATTTGCGCCAGCCGGCGAAACCACAACCCGATTGTAAGTATATCAGGGCCCTGATGAAAGAATCGAGTGAAAGTGACGGAAGGAGGTTCGTTGTATAATACCCTCATTTGTTATATGTGTTTTTTCCTTAGGCGAGATTTGCTGCTTAAGTAACGTGTTACGTTAGAATAGATACTGCTGTCAAAGTCAGTCTATACCTTCAAAGGGGGACAATACTAGACTCTAACCACATGCATCTATAACTTTTTGGGCCATCATCTGTCATCCTAACGGGGCTGTGGGCTAAACCTAGAGTTAAGATCATAGCGGGGCTATCACCCTTGTAGCATTTTCTTTATATTTTATGACTATTTGTATATGTTTTCCTTGATGTATTTCTTTGGTGTTGTGAGAAGATTTTACATGATAAATAAAAATCTCTCTTGAACTAAATCAGTGCGTTGGTCAGCTCGTTCAAATATTTAAATAAGTATTGTTATAGTTTTCCCACGTCTGTGTGTTTAACTGTTGTCACTTGAAGACGTGTGCACGTGAGTGGTATGTTCCTACATAGTAACATATGTTGTCAATAGTCTGTCTGACTCTTATATATCTGTCGTAGAAGATAGGCCTGAGAGAGAGAGAAGATTCTTGTTTTTTTCAGGGGACAGCTCTATTTGATTCGCTACCACTGCACTCTTGGGAAAATCTATTTTTTTTTCTAACTCTCACTGTGTATATTACATATTCTAATCTATTCAGAAGGGACCAACCTAAGTCTTAATACTCCTATCGAAAAATCTACGACAACAGTGTTTTAATTTGTGGTGCATTAATTCAATACTGGATGACACAGTAAGTAGTTCGCTACAAATGCCTTATAACGTTCTTGCCATGTCAAGTCAGACTAGCTCGTACAGATCTAGAGGAAAAAGATATGGCTGTACGATTACCTTTTGAACAATGCATAGAGTGGAAAAATTAATGCAGAAACACTGACAGTTTCCCTAATATCGAAGCCTTTTTGTTAATTGTGAGCAAGTGAATGAATCGCTCATAGAAAACTGCCAGTATCCCATACCCTGCACACTAAAAGGGGATATAATGGTTGAAGGAGAAGATTTTATAGGAATTGAAAACAGAATGACTCACATGAGGTCTATCAACATGTTGTAATATAGAGAGGAATATAATTAACTGATGAAACAACGCATGCATGATATCATATTTCACACTTTCTTGTGAAAACTTGTTGTAAATAAAGAAAGTTTGCATTTTTGGATCAAGGATAGTTTGTCTCTTGTTTTGCCTTGCTTTGGAATAGCCTAAGAAAGGGAAAGAAGAATGTCTGTTGAAAACTAATAAAATAATGAACCATAACTGCTCTAAAATATTACACCTTAGAGGATCATCCTAGAACCTGGTGAAACCTTAAGTCTGTTAGAGAGAAAGCTCCATCTCTAGCGTATAAGCTAGTCTATCAACTCGACTCTCTGTATAAGCAGCAAACCCCCAACACCCTGCTCTGTCACAAATGTGAACGACTGGAACGCATTCAAAACGAAGGGATGCGTTTAGTCTTGGGCTGTACGCGAGATACCCCCATTATTAACGATGCGGTACATGCTTAGACTGCTGTCGATTAAATCAAAATATGCGATGGCTCAGGTAAAAGCCTATGTGCGAATAACCACAGACAAAAGGCACCCCCTACACAGGAATAGAGCTGGCATCAAGGGAGCAAGAATACAGAAGGGGGGGGGGGGGTGTCATGGATGGCGTAGGCTGAGTCAACTATTTGATAGGTGACCACAGATGAAAATATATTCAAGCTGGAAGAGTGGAGTAAGTCAGGCGAGAACTTGTCAGGAACAGTTCATCATCAGCCTTGACAGAGAGTGCAGAGCTTGCAGCAATGGGAAAGCAGAGCTAGAAATTGATCAACTGATAAATGATAATCCCAGGGATTATGAAGCCGTTGTGTACACTGATGGGTCTGTAGTCCGTGGTGAGAAATCAGGATGGACTTCTCGGCTAGAGTTAAGGGCAGTATCGTCGCTGAACATAGCGGGGCTTACATGAAAACCTCCAGCATGAGAATGGAGGTAGGGGCAGCTACTGCGGCTTTAAGATGGTTGTCTAAAACTTCATTAACAAGGTCAGTTATTGTGCCAGACTGAGAGTCCATGCTTCGGAAGATCCAAAATGGATGGCTCCGGCACGAATGGAAAATATCCATAGAAGCCTCGAATCCCCAAGAGCTGGTGTGGATCTACTGTCCTGGTCTAGCAGGGTACGCGGCAATGAAAGAGCTGACAGACTAGCTTCAAGTGCACCTATAGTAGGTGCATTGGATATGGACAAGGGAGAGATACTGAGGACAATTAATGATCGCCTGTTAGAGAATGGCACTGCAATCGATGAATCATAAAGGCTAAGATTGCTAGAGTTTGGTATTAGGCTTAAGACTAGCAGAGATGAACGTATGCGATGATGCGTCCGGAGTATATACAACCACCGCGCAAAACAGGAACAATTAGAATTCATACCCTTCAACGTGTGTTCAGGGAGACTGAGCACCTGACTAAATATATATATATATATATATATACAGGGCCGTAGATACAGGGGGGTTTGGGGGTTCAAACCCCCCCCCCCCCCCTTTCCAATTATGGGGGAAATTATACTATACCGGTACCAAAATAGTGCTTTAAAATTTTTTTTTTATTAAACCATTTATTAAGTCCTATCTACGGCCCTGTAAATATATATATATATATATATATATATATCGATATATATATATATATATATATATATATATATATATATATATATATATATATATATATATATATATATATATATATATATATATATATATATAGTCACGAAAGGTTTGAGATAATATAAATGAAAGATATCCTGGACAAAAAGATGTATCAGATGATACCAGGATAGTGCCAGGTAAGAGACTGGTCTTACAAGAAATACCCCCTTTTCTGAAAAAAGAAATAGGGTGTATTGACATCAAAGGTTAGAATCCAGCTGTATAGACCTCAGGGTGTTGAAAGGCTATGTCCTGAAAATCTATTTGCCCCTTTCGAAGATTCTCCTTTGGTATTATGTGTTGTTTATGTTGACAAGTTGATCTAGGGTTATTTAATATAGTTAATCTCTCAATCTAAAATATGTATCCAACAAAACGTGAACTTTAATGTTAATAATCTCAACAAGTCTGCTAGTACATATTTACAATTTAATAAACCTAAACCGGTTCTCTTTTCGGTTAGGAAAATTCAAAGGTATTTACATTATATAAAATAAATAACCATATAAACTTTAATTATCAAAACAAAATCTAGTACGAAAGTTTCTGTTATCTTCTACACTGAAGAATAATTTTAATTCACTAAAATGTCACTGATTTTGACTGAAGATAAGATGGATTCAAACTGTCCTTATATTCATCCTTCACTATAATGTTTATTAATATATTTATAGTTTTTGAGTAGTGCTAGCTTTTAGTTGAATAACCGCTGATCAGTGGCAAGATAAGGCCACTTATCTCATAAATTAGAAAATCCCACACTCTCCTGCCGTGGTCGAACACTTCATTGAATTGCCAGGCAGTTGAACAAGGGTGGCTGGCTGCAATGATCCCACGAGCACTTGCACCGCAGAGTCCAAAGCGAGTAAAGGGAAATCAGATACTTCAGGTTGATTGCAGGATAAAACCTGAAATTCAAATAACCACAACCTTTGTATGGTCTAGCACTACTCTGGTCATACACATAATGGACATAACATACAGCGTCAGTCATTGTGCTAACATATGCACAGGACAATTTACCTCTCCACCCATCACAGTCAGTTCACTGTGACTGAAATTTCCTTATATTTCCTAAGTTGACTCCTTAGTCCATGATTGGCTTCCATACAATGATTTGGTGTTGTATAAATTTACAAAGTAATATCTTCATCGATTCATTACAACAAATCATGTTCATCCTTCCTTAGTTTCCATGATACATGTCATTCCTTTAACAAATACTCTTTCAAATGTATTATTAAACTTACAGTCGTACTCTTGACATCAGTTTCAATAAACCTACACTTTTTACAACGCTGGCTTTCGCCTCTAAAACCAACACATGCTTTGCATTCCAGCAAGCAACACATTCGTCCTGGAATATTTTTTTAACACAGGCCTTTTTCACTTTCTAACACACGTGGATTAAATCACAGGAATAATACATAAATATGTACATATACATATATATAGTCATTCTTACCCTCAGGCAAAACACACACAGGCTGTTAATGGCTTCTATGGTCTGCGCAACAGATGCGGTTGGCAAAGGTAAAAGACGATTACAGTTTAACGCTTCTTTCTGGGCAGCGTGTGGTTTAAATTTTTTGTGTGGCGTCAAATAACCAAAGGGCAAGGCCTTTTAAAGTCACGCATTCGGCGTATGCGGTGACAAGGTAAAGAAAGGCGTAAATTTCCCAAAATGAGACACAATTTTTGCCTTCTGTTCAATGTTTAAAATCTAGTTTTTCCATTATCTTCTTTATTTATGGTGTGGTGGGTTTCGATGTTATGAATTGGTGTTATGTATTATTATTATATTAAATGAGATCAGCTATGAAGGTCCCTGAATTTAACATATAGTATTGTAACTTTTCAGAGTACCTTTCCGCTACCACCCATTTGGTCTCATTCAAAATTAATATATATTATTATATAAGTGAATTCGTATAGTGTCTAGGGTTATGAATGTAGTGTAATGTGCAATAACCAACGAACATATAAACAAATAGTTTATTATCCACAACACCCAACAGTACTACCACAATAACATACCAACGACACTTTAAAAGGCTATCTTACTTAAGACAGTGGTTGAAATTTGTGTAAATAAAATTTTTTACAATTTATTATCCTGATTCTAATTTATTTTGAACCAGGACTTACAATCAAAATTGAACTCAAAAGAGTGATTTGTATCAGTCAAATAACACAGTGGATATTTGGTCCATACATACAATACTATTCTAATATAAGTGTGTAGTTGTATTCTTCTACTTTGAGGTAATACTGGTATCAAACCATAGGGTGTTGGTTAAAATCACACCCTTTAAGTTATGTCTGTTCTCGTTTGTCCCTTGTGGAAATATTAATAACTATTCACAGTTTTCTTCACTATCACTGTATAGTCTTATTGGTTGAGCTGCCTGGTGCCGAACACGAACTTAACTTGGCAGGAGAATACAGGTAGATCGTTTCCTCTGCTCGTTTGACAATCTGTTCCACCTGTTTGATAGGCAATGGCCACTAGCATGGGCTCGAAGTATACAGAGTCCTTAATCGAGCAGTTTTCAAGCATTTGGTACTACATTAACGTCAATATCCAGGACCCTGAAATGTGAAGGTTATGCATCCTTCTTTATACCTAGTATATAATACTATTCCACATTTACGTACAGGTACATTACAAACAAACGAAAAGGGTCATAGCCTTATGCCAACCTATGCCACCATTATCTTTTGATGTGACAATGTACACCAGTATTCCTCTCCCCTAATGGTTACAACGCCACTGCAATTCCAGCTGTAATCTTTTCCATACAATAGGATAGGTGTTATGCTCCTTGATGACAATCATACATATCTTCTTGTAGTCTAACACCTCTCTGATAGTCTATCACATGGTGGATCAATCTCTAGGCTCTGCCTAAATTTGCTACAGACCCACTTACTTATAGTCGTACATTATTATCTCACATTCAATTTTTATGTTAGATACATGTTAATAAAGTCAATCTTACCACATTTATTCAATGAAATACACAAGTGACGATGACTGGCACACTTTCGATCTGCCGTTCTGTTCAGGCTTTTTTGAGAAATATTGTTTTCACAGCATAAGCCTGCTGTCATCGCTCCTTGGCAAAAGTTTGCTATAAAATGGCGTCCTCACTAAATGCTTTTTCCTCAATATCAACTACTCTGGCCAATGATTACCTTTATTTCACTTGTAAACAAAGTCTTTTCAAAATACAATTCAAACTTCTACTACGTTTCTAGGGTAATATATGTTTAGTACGAGGTCGGCCAATAATATTTCGCCTCACTTCAAATTCCACCCAATCCCCTTCATCGTACTATCTTAGCCTATCTTTCACCTAATTTTTTTTCCAAAAAATATGCTATCCAATCTAAGCAGATATGACTTGACCTGACAGTATCTCCGATTCTCTATGTATTATTACCAATATTTGATTATCTAATGGACTATTTAGATAACTAACTACATATTCTTAGTCAGCAAGTCTTTAGGTACACGAATATATGATTTTTATGGGGCTAAGGGGCTTGGTTCAAAATTCTATCTTTTTTTATACGTTAGTCGTTTATGTTTAAACTACCTCCTGTTCAATTCTTTTCCCATGTACTTACGAGAGTCTCTCGTAATATACGGGAATTACGTCATTCGCAATAAGAGCTAAGCGTGTTTTCATGACCGTAGTGTCCAATTTTCTAACCTTTCCATCGTATTGTGAAAACCGTCTAAGGCAATACAAGCGAGTTAGTTTTATTTTTTTTTTAAACAATGTGAGACGTGAATTGCGGTGGGTTATCCCTCCGTTTACTCTCCCTTCTACAATGCATGTTAGGCAAATACTTAGTTGACCTAGGGAAGTGGAACGTTTGCCTCAATGACGAATTTGAAAATTAGGGTACCCTTTTGGTTCGGCCATTGCTTTATCACATAATACGCTGAAGGCGTAGGCGACAACCCACTATTCTCGCCAAAATGTTTAGTACTATCTTATCTTTGACTTTATGCACTATACTGTTATAATCTAATTTAGATATTGTATTTAGAAGTTTACTACATATGGGACGATTTTTGTCATTTAAAGATGGAATTATACTGTGAATCATTTTGTATCGATCTATCTATAAATTAGTTAGTTTGCAAAATGCATTTACATGTATGCATGCTTTAACTAGCTAATTTTGACTTATCCTGATGTAACACAACTCGTTTATTCGATATTTCTATCTTACTATAATATTATTCGATAAAGAGTTTACACCTACCTCTAAAGTAACATTCCCGTTGATGAATTACATAATCCTTTCCGGAGATACTTCTTTAGTTCTTATGAAATTAAATATTATTGTCCCATCTTCTTCTTCTTCTTCCGTCCTTAGCCACCGACCGTCAAAGCAGTCAGTGGCCATTACGCCTAGTGGCGTCTTAGGGCAACAGCAGATAGGTTTTCTTTGCCATTGTTTCCCATCACGCCTATTGGCGTCTTTAGGGCAACGGCAAATCAATCCATTTGCTGTTGTTTCCGTAATCGAAGTGACTGGCAAACGGGTGATCAGCCCGTTGGTTATTGTCCCATAGGTTACACAAAATAGCCTCTAGGTTTTAAGCATAGTACGTTTCTTACAACAATGATAATAAAGGTACGTTTTGATTGGCTATTGTATTAGAGAGTTCCCTACCTAATGGTGTGCGGTATGGTCAGATTTAGAAAACGTGTTGTAAGACAGAACTGAAACACGACATTGATATTTGTTACGGTATATGATATTAACGCCGTCTGCTAAAGGTTATCAGACGTGCAATTGTAAAAGGTTAAGGCATTTAATATATTGCGATAGATGTTTCAATTACTGAACGCTCCATACACGATCGATCATGACGTGTATAGCGTTGTTTAGGACACAGTCGGTAACTAAGAAACGCTACCCTTTGTTACTTGACCGCCAAGCTGAATAGCTGCGTTTTTCTAACCTTCCAATTCAATGGCATGATATAGCCATTTTATGTGCATTTTTGATGGATCAGGGTCAGTCCTAGAACTCTATATGAGAGGGAATTTTATGGAGGTTAGTATTTAACTAGAATTCTCAGAAGGAGAAGAATAATCGTCAAATTCGTATGAATATCTTCAGACTCGCAGTCTCACTGTCGGCAGGTAGCCATGTCTAGCTGCGCGTGCATATAGCTGTGATGTTCTGACGACAATACTGCATTGTATCCTTAAACGGACATTGACACATAACCAGCAGTCTACGTTGTTGATTAATTTATGCATGACTTATATGGACTTATGCTCTACTCCTATTGAAATGATCATCCTGTATGTACAACTGTGAATTAAATGTACGGACTCAATGAAATGACTTATCAAATCAATCGTATTCCAAGGTTCAATTATTGTTCGGAATCTTCCACCCCCCGCATTCGCTTAATCTCCCTTTGAAGGCACGATGAACTGTCTCTGAATGAAAAAAAAAACTAACACATCAATGAAAACACATCAATGAAAAAACAATGGCCAGAAATTTATAATTGTTTTATTCATATCACATGGAACATTGTTCAGAGCAAACCACCACCCCTTGTAACAGTGGTGTCCGGTGTGTGGGGACGAAAAACAACCAAAAACCAAAATTTTTTTTCATGACTTTCGAATGAAATATTTACGATCAAGTTTCGATCACATGACCAGTACGAAGCTTACGTGACGCACGTGATCATGAAAAGCAACATGACGTCGTCACTGTTGCATTGTCGCAGGAAGAAGAACATCTTTTCAACGCCTCTCTAGTTCGTTTCAAATTGATCAAGA
>JAMPIV010014558.1:0-5000 GCA_024509875.1 Oreohelix idahoensis
GTCATGATTGTTCATCTTGCAATTTTTACACCATCTCTTTCCTTGGTTGTAAGATTTTCTTTCATCATATTTCCTTTCATCGAATTGTGGGGTTTTATTTTTATTGTCATACCGTGGCCTATCAAACTGGTGCTTACCTTTGTTTTGATCTCTAGGATCAAATTTATTAAAGTTCTGTGGTGCCCTAAAATTATCCACCTGTTTCTTTTTATTGCCTGATACCTCTGCCTGAGCCGCTTGATACCTTTCTGCAACATTTAGCAACTCACCCAGCCTCTCTGCACCTTGTTCCATGAGAAACTTTCTCAGGTCTGGAGCCATGGACTCTCTCAGTTGTTCTATAAGGACCATTTCCTTAAGATCTTGGGTTTTCCCCAGAGAAGTCCATTTCTCCAAGTATGTCTCTAACCGTGCAGAGAACTGGTGATAGGTTTCACCTGACAGTAGTTTAGCATTCCTAAATTTTTTCCTATAAAATTCTGCGTTCTTTTCATATCTTAACAAAAGAGCCTGCTTTAGCATGTCATAATTTTCTTGATCACCTCTGTTCATTTTGGCAAAAACTTCATAAGCTGCCCCACGAAGCCCTTGAGATAACTTTAAGCTCCACCTTTCTCTCTCTAACCCATATGTGGTAGCTAATAGTTCATATCTATTTAGATAGCTCTCAATATCATCGTCTTTCTCAACAAAATGATCTAAATGAAAGTTCATAGCTGAGGTTGAGGCTCCCTGACTACCAAGAAGCACATGGAGAAGAGAGCTGGAAACAGAAGTGAAAATGATAAGGAGAACGTGGTAAGAACTTGAGATGATGGCACGTGACAGGAGGACTTGGCATGTGTTTGTTGAAGGCCTATGCTCCTTGGGGAGTGAAGGGTTACGAATGAATGAATGAATTCGTGATTCTTGTCGATTCTTGAATGGGAAGGGGAGGGGGGAGGAGAGTGAATTGAGGAATGGATACTTTTAAATATCACGTGACTTCAGATTCGCATAAAGTGTGACCACACAGTTTATACGGCAATACGTTTATTTACAAGAAAAAAAGCAGTAATAAATGTTAAACAAGCAGAAAATTCCTTTATATTTTTAATCAAATTTTAAAATTGAACGACTTAGACTGAAAGAGTACAATAAATCTAATAATAGTAAAGCGGTATAATTTTACTTCCTTGTTTAGGTCTCTGGGATGTTCAGTTGTCATTACTGGTTCCAGTTCTAGCATGGTGAGAACCCGTTTTTGATTTTTAAAGTATTTTAAAAAAAAGCATTAATACAGTGCTTAAAAACTAAAAAAAATCCAGTCCATCCCTAGCAACAATAATAAAAGTTGACCTACCTAAGTAACTACACAGCACAGTAAAATGTTATTTAACTAGAATAAGAATTATCATTTAACAGCCAACAAGGATTAAAAAAAATACGAAAGTAGTATTCCCCACACCAGTCCAGTATGCTTCCAGTTATAATTAAAACTGTTGCAGTTAAATAAAGTAACGCTGTTGCAGTTAAAATTAAAGCTGTTGCAGTTAACAAACTAAAGCTTTTGCAGTTAAACAAATTAAAGCTGTTGCAGTTAAAATTAATGTTGTTGCAGTTAAAAAAAATTAAAGCTGTTGCAGTGAAAATTAAGCTGTGGCAGTTAAAAATAAAGCTGTTGCAGTTTAAAAAATTAAGCTGTTGCAGTTAAAATTAACGTTGTTGCAGTTAAAATTAACGTTGTTGCAGTTAAAATTATAGTTGATACAGTTAAAATTTGAGCTGTTGCGGTTAAAATTAAAGCTGTTTCGGTTAAAATTAAAGTTGTTACAGTTAAAATTAAAGTTGTTGCAGTTAAAATTAAAGTTGTTGCAGTTAAAATTAAAGTTGTTACAGTTAATATTAAAGTGGTTACAGTTAAAATTAAAGTTGTTACAGTTAAAATTAAAGATGTTACAGTTAAAATTAAAGCTGTTACAATAAAAAAATAGCCCAGAATGGGACTCGTTCAAGGGAGTATATTAAAGTGCCTACTAATGGCATATACTGTTAAGTTTATCAGACTAAGTACCAATGAAATTCATTACGAGGTTTTGATAGGGCTGACGTAATCACGTAAAATTGATTGCCACAGAAACCACACCTGTGAGCAGCATACATTTGATTTGTGAAGGCTTCCTAGAGACAATGCTGCAATTTTTTACACCATGCTCCGTAAGGAACGCATGAGTCATTGTAGGCTTTCTAAGAACAACTACAATGCTATCTACATGCTCGGTTAGGAGCGATGCGGAGAACGAAGACAAAGAATCCAGTATACAAAGAGTGTTCTTACTTACTTAGTCGTTCCTCTTCTACCACGAGGTGTAGAGGTTTGCCAGAGAGAGCGCCATACTATCCTATCGGCTGTCTTTCTCCTGGTCTGGTTCCATTCTAGTCCTTGGTCCTTCGGAGATTGTCTAATGTTGTCCTACCAGCGATCGCCCTGGAGATCGTCCTGGAGATCTGGATCCCTGGCTCTTGGTTTCCCATACTTGTCGTGGTAGCCAATCTTCCTCCATTCTTCAGACATGGCCAAACCATCTTAGTTGGGACTGTTCTACTTGGGTCTGCAGTGACTTGGTTTTGATGCCATGATGTATCGTCTGGTTGCGAACCATGTCACTTCTTGTTAATTCAACAAATTTTTCAAATACCTCATTTCTGAGGTTTGGATCTGAATTTTGTGTGTTTGTGTGTGTATTTCTGGCATCTTCATATCGAATTAACACAAAATAACTGATTTATATTATATAGGAGATTACATTTCCCCGCATCTTTAACAGCTTCAATCAGAATGTTTCAGAGATACGTATTACACACAAGCAGTGAAGAATAAACAAGGTCATCCACACATGAAAGAAATCTGGTATATAAATAAATAAATTCTCGGGTTGCGAGATAATGTTTTATACAGTAGGTATTTTCCAGGTCAAGAATGATAAAGCAGAGAAACAATATAACGTTCACGAGCGAAGAAGTACACGGGAAGAAAACTGTAATAACATTTTTAAATGGTAGCTTTCAGGATGACCTGTGTGTGTTATCGGCGTACAGGGATGACATAAAAAGCCGCTAAGGAGGGTTGGGCATGGGGCTGATTACTTCATCTTTATTACCACAAAAACTTCAGCAAACAATATGAATAAGTCTAATGCAGAATATAAGTCAATGCAGCCGTCTGGGAAAGACAAGAACGTGAGCAGCAGGCATGGGGCAGGAGGATTTGGCACGTGTTTGTTGAAGGCATGTGCTCCTTGGGAAGCTAAAGGGTACTCGTTGATTGATTAATTGAAACTTCAGACACGGCACCGGCTACAACAGACTGAGATACCATCTATTCAACAGTCTAAAGACAGAAACTACTGATGAATGTAACTGTGGCATCGATAAAATGACTAATGAATATCTGCCCAATATATGTTGTTGTTGTTTTGAAACGGTGATGGGTGGAGAGCGGGCACTTAACAGCTGACCATTATTGCCTCTTCTCGTTCCATCTTGGTCTACCCTGTTCAACCTGAAGATTGGTTATAATTGGGGTATTTAGTGTCATTTTATTTACTAATTTTGTATTAAGTTTAAATAACTATTGTCTTTTGCAGTTGCTGGTTTTAATTTATATTAGTATTTGTCATTTTATTTTCAGTTTTTTGTATTGTATATAGATAGCTTTTATCCTTTGCACTTGGTTTTAATTTGTATTAGTGTTTTTTTGTTTTTTTTATATTCTCTTTGCCTTTCCTTGTCCTGTGAGTAGTTAATGGGTTTGCTAATTTTTCTGGTTTTATATTTTTTAATGATTTGTTAGTTTTTGTTGCATAATTTCTATTTGGTTGAATGTCTTTTCTGAAGTACTAACCTTATATGTTTTCATTTGTTTTATGTATATATCTTTTAAGTATTGATTGTGCATCTCCTGGGGCATCTATACTTAAAACCTTATCACCTGTCATGCCTATATTGTGACTTCTGTAGTAAGTTTTTAATTCTAGCCTTTGTTGTTCGTACTATTTACAGTGGATCAGGTAGTGGTCTATGTCATTCTCTTCCTGACATTCTTGGCAGTGAGGTTTCTCTATCATAAAGTATGCTGCATCGAGACGGCCCAATATATGGCGAACGTTTCAGCTCCCCAAACAGCATAGGACTTAAAAAAACGCACGCCAAGTCTCCCTCTCACGTGCCATCAGCCTTAGGTGCTTTATCCCATTCCTGTTTGTCTCCAGTTCTCTTCTCCATGTGTTATTTGGTCTCTTTCTACCTCTTTTACCATGGGGATTCCAGAACATGGACTGCCTTGTAATACAATCAACAGGTTTTCTCAATGTCATATCCATCTCTGGGACCGAACACGCAGCATCAGTGATAAAGCAGTCAGCGACCCATAGCTTGACTGCATGCGTCAGGGTCAGCAAACCAGAGCTCACCAAGACCCTACTCCACCTCCAAGTGGTGGTCCTGGAAACAGGCTGCATCACTGCAGTCTAGCTGAGAGAGTAGGGATCGAAGAGGGAAGGCTAACCCGGTCCCAAAAATGGAATGCTGAAACCGGATGTGTCATGCTGAAAGGCGCAACTATCGCAGCTTTGCTGTAAACGGCGACACAACGTAACAAACGTCCTTTTCAGGACAAAAGCAGAAGAAGAAGATATCTATCTCTAGAGTATTCTTCTCATATCTTGTTCCACTGGCGCTTGTCTGGTAAAGTGCATGAGGAGCAGAGAGAGCATTAATGGCAGACAATAGCACCACTCCTGGACAAACTCTATAGAGATAACAACAACCTCAGGTTGGATACTGCTTTCTTGAAACATATTCTAGCTGACGTCTTAAAGTGTACATCCAAGAAGAACAAGAAGAAGAACAAGAAGAAGAACAAGAAGAAGAACAACAATAAGAAAAAGAAGAAGAACAAGAAAAAGAACACAAAGAATAAGAACAAGAAGAAGAACAAGAAGAAGAACAAGAAGTACAAG
>JAMPIV010014558.1:12500-52866 GCA_024509875.1 Oreohelix idahoensis
GTCAACAGTCTCAGACGGGTCATTGCTGTCTGTGAACATATTGACGTCTGAGGGTGAACGAACGAAGAAGACGTATCGTGCTCAACAGTACAGAAAATTATTCTCCCAAGAGTCACCTGGTATGCCCGTTCGGCTTACTCATACAATTTACATAAAAATTTACATAACATTAAAGGTAAAAGCTCTCTTTAGATTAGTAAATTATAGAGTGACATACCTTTGGATGGCCGCCGACCGAGCACAGTGGAAGCGGTTTGTTGCTGTCCTACAAAACGTCACCAAGGCGTGATGACCACTGACTGCTTTGACAGTCAAAGCTGTCATTTCGACATTCTGTATATGACAGTTAATGAAGTGTATAACTATCTTCTAGGCCTTAAAGAGAATAACTCATCAGGACTTGATGGAATCAGTAATCGAATACTGCGCTATGCTGCGCCAGTTATTAGTGATTCACTAACATACATATACAATCTATGTATCGCAAAGAGTTACTTCCCGTTGCACTTTAGAGTCGCTAAGGTATATCCTCTTTTCAAACCTGGTTCCTCTGATACTCGTAACCTTGGTAACTATAGGCCAATCTCTCTAATATCATCGCTATCCAAACCACTTGAAAAACACATTCATAAAATAACACTACAACACCTAGTTAACATCATCATCATCTTCAGTTGCCATCTCCACAACGAAGGTTGGCTGTAATGGATCTCCAACGTCTTCTGTCTCTTGTCTTGGTGGTGCACTCTGATAGACTCTTTCCTGTCCATCTCTTGAAGTTATCTTCCCACTTATAGCGCTGTCTTCCCCTTGCACGTTTGCCTTCAACTCTCCCTTCTGTTATGGTCTTCTGCAAGGTGTTATGCCTTTTTATGTGGCCAAAGTATTTTAGCTGCCGAACTTTGACCTCCCTCATTAGTTCTCTTTTCATACCTAGATTTTCTAGGACCTCCTTATTTGTTTTCATCTCTTTCCATGAGATACGCCCCATTCTTCTATATATCCACATTTCAAGAGCCTCAATTCTTTCTTCCAAGTGCTTATTCATCGTCCATGTTTCTGCACCATACAGAAATGCAGAATATATATAACACTTTATGATTCTCTGTTTTAATTTGTGAGATAACTGTTTGGATGTCAGTATATGTTTCATGTTGTTGAATGTAGCTTTGGCCATTCCTATTCTCTTCTTGATTTCTGTTTCACATCTGCCATCTTCTGTTATTATATGACCAAGATATACGTAGCTCTTGACTTGTTCCAGGATTTTCCCATTTACGCTTATCTTTAATGTGGGTTTATCGTCTGTTTTGCTAATTATCATAGTTTTTGTTTTCTCAATATTAATGTCGAGTCAATATTCATGACTTATACTGTTCACTTGCTTCACTAGTTCTTGTAACTCCTGTTCGCTTTCAGCTAACAACACGGTATCATCTGCATATCTAAGGTTGTTTATTGACCTTCCACTGATGTGCAGTCCTGGTATTTCCTGTATCTGTTTGAAAATTGTTTCGGTGTATAAATTAAATAGGCAGGGAGACAGCACACAACCTTGTCTGACACCTCTTTTTATGTCTATGTATGGTGAATAATTCCTTCCCGATCTTACTGTGGCAGTTTGCTTCCAATAAAGGTTACTGAGTATTCTTATATCTTTTCCATCAATACCTATGTCTTTGAGGCATTCAATTATTTTCTCATGATGGACTCTGTCAAAAGCCTTCTTATTAGTCAATGAAGCACATATACATACTTTTTTGGACCTCTGTATATTTTTCTGCTAATATTCTTAGGCAAAATATTGCCTCTCTTGTTCCACTGTTCCGTCTAAAACCAAACTGTTCTTCTTGGATTTCGCTGTCTACTTTACTTTTTATTCTTTCCTGTATGATTTTGAGCAGTATCTTAATTGCATGACTCATCAGGCTGATTGTTCTGAAGTCTGAACATTCTGTTGCATTTGGTTTTTTGGGCAATGTTATGAAAACTGATGTCTTCATGTCGTGTGGTATATATCCTGTATTGTATATATCGTTGCATATTTCTGTGATTGTATCTATACCAAAGCTCTCCAGAGCTTCTATCATTTCAATTTTTATGTTATCCATGCCTGCTGATTTTCCTTTTTGTATCATATGAATGGCATTCTCTACTTCTGATCTGAGAATGTTTGGGCCTTCATTAGAATCTGGTGATGGTTTTTTACCTCTGTTGTCCTCGAATAGTTCTTTTACGTATTCTGCCCATCTGTTTGATATGTCTTTCTCATCAAGTAATATTACACCATTTTTGTTCTTGATACAGCTTCCTCCTTGTGCAAACCGCGACCGATTTGATAATTTCTTTATTTCTTCATGCATATCTCTTGTCATGTGCTTTGCTTCCAAGTCTTCTATTTCCTTGCATTTTGTTTCTATCCACCGTTCTTTTGCTTCTCTACACATAGTACGTATGTCATTGTCTATTGTTTTATATTCTGGAGTGTTTTTTGCTTTCTTTCTTTCTGCCATTTTATTCAAGATGTCATCTGTCATCCAAATTTGATTTTTCTTAGACTTGTTTTTAGGTAAATTTGCATTTGCTGATTGTATGCCTAGTTTTTAAGCATTCCCATTTTGCGGTTGCTTTTTCTTCTGGGTTTTCTCTTCTATACTGCTCCATGCTTTCTGTCAATAACTGTTCATATTTATTTTTGACATCGATTAAATATTTATGTTTTATATCTGGTTGTTTCAGCGCTGATATTTCTATCTGGGGTTCCTCCTGTCTTCTGTTTCCTGCTATTTTCAGCTTTATATTTACTTTGATGACGACTGGATTGTGATCTGAATTTATGTCGGCGCCAGGATGTGTCTTTGCACTTGTGACACTGTTCTTAAATCTATGTTTTATCATGATATAGTCGATTTGATTTCGTGTTACATCTACTGGGCTTTTCCATGTGTTTAATTTCCTTGGGTGGTGTTCAAAAAAGGTGTTACATATGACCAGCTGGTTTTCTTCACAGAACTGGATAAGTCTGTCTCCTCTATCATTTCTTGTCCCTAATCCATACTGTCCTACTATTTTCTTGTATTTTCCTTTTCCTACTTTTGCATTCATATCACCCATTACTATCAACACATCTGTAGATTTGACTGGTTTAAGTGTGTGTTGTAGCTCTTCATAGTATTCTTCTATTTCTTCCTCGCTGTGATCTTTAGTTGGTGCATAAGTTTGTAAGATTGAAATGTCGAATGGCTTTGCTCTCATCTTTAGTAACATCATTCTGTCATTGTGTGTCCAGTATCCACATACGTAATTTTCTAACTCCTTCATTATCAACATTCCTACCCCTCTTTCATGTTTTTCTCCTCCTGAGTGTATAAGCGTGTACTGGTCTCTTGTTATGTAGCCTGTATCCAAAAGTCTTGCCTCTGCAACTCCCAGTATATCGAGTTTCATGTCTGTTGCCTCTAATATAAGATTGTCAAGCTTTCCTTCTCCGTTTAGAGTTCTAACATTCCATGTTCCTATTTTTAGGCTTCTCCTACTAGTTTTTAGGTGGTCTTTCTCAGAATGCTCCCTTTCAACAGAATTTAAGGAAAACTCGTCATTATGTACTTCCTTACTCATTAGAGGAGTTGCCTCTTCCCTGTTAATTTGTACAGTAGATTCTTCCCCAGGGGACAGAGAGTTCTCTACATATCGGTTCTTATCTTGTTGTTGTGATCCCATTACGTTCTGTAGGAAGTACGTGGTAAGGCCCCAATCTCTTCCACGGTGGCTAGCCATTGTCTTTTTCTATGTCCGACATGCCTCTAGTGCGCCACACACTTTGCTGTTTCGCTTTGCTAGCCGTTGATCTTCTCAGATTCCTCCGCCTCACTCACCGTCTCAGTCTTTGTGTACTAGGGATGGACATTCCCTTGAGTAAGATTGCTCCTACTCCACCCATGTAGTTTAGTCAGTCAGCCAAGACTGTTGCCCGGGATGTGGCCACCGCCGTACACAAGCGGTATTCGAGGAGCCATACATGAGCTAGATAAAGAGAGGAGAACCAAATAGGATCCTGACTATCCTAAAAAGGACATGGCTGTCTCTCACCGTGAGGTACTATCCCTCTCTCTTTATCATACATCCCTAGTTAACAACGACTTGCTAATTGATAGTTAATCGGGGTTCAGGCCTAAACATTCATGTCACTCTGCTCTAACTAAGATGATAGACAACTGGCACCGAAATAGTAACAAAGATAACATGTGTGGGGCAGTCTTTGTAGACTTTAAAAAAGCATTTGATATGATAGATCACTCTATTTTAATTAGAAAACTAGAAACATCAAAAGTAAACTTTCAACTGATGACAATAATTACATCATTCCTGTCAGACAGAAAACATGTAGTTTCTTACAATAACTCCTATTCTAGCCCAGCAGTGATAAATACTGGTGTTCTTCAGGGTTCTATACTTGGTCCTCTACTTTTTACCATATACGATTAATGAATTCGTCTTCACCTCAAGCTATCATTCCTGTGATCTGTTTGCGGAAACTGTAAACTGTTTACAAGAGTGATTGTAGTTGTAAAACACTCGAACTATCGTTCAATCATTTTTAAAGGATACAGATAATCTTAGATCAAAGTTACTAAGCAGCGGTAATCGCATGCTAATAAATATCATTAAAACAAAATGCATGTTAATATCAACTAGACAAAAATTACAAAATTCAGAGAAAACAAAACTTCAGATCAACATTGGTACCTTACTAATTGAGAACGTTAATGAACATAAAACTCTAGGTATAATCGTTGATCAGCATCTAAATTGGAACTCACATGTACATAAAGCAAACGGCACAGAAAGTTTACCAGTTAGCTAAAATCAAACATTTCCTAGATGAAGATGCACGAAAATTGTTCTATATATCTCACATACAAGCAAACCTTGACTATTGCTCCACAATCTGGGATGGTTGCTCAATGTCCAACACAAGGAGACTCCGTTCACTACAAAAGCGTGCAGTGCGTCTAGTCTCTGACAACTGCCTAACTCAGTGTGTAGATTTCTATAAAGATCTCCGAATACTGCCCTTAAGAAAGCGCCTTCTGTTTAACAAAGCTAAATTTATCACAAAATCCTGTCACACAATGGCTCCACATATCTGTGGCCAATGTTCAATTACAATGAAAGACGCAGTCTACAGCTTTAAAACAGATTGCAAGTGCCCAAGCCTAGGCTTGACGTTATTCAAGAAAAGCTTAGCGTAGTCAGTGCCCATCTTTGGAATTGTCTTCCACAGTAACCTAAGCCAAACTGAAACCTCAGTCCTGTATTCATACAATCATCCGACTTTTGAATACTTTCTGAATTCTATTACACGCCCCCAACCGGACCATCTTTTCTTATAACATCAACTGTAGGTTCTAATGATGATGTTTGTACTTTTCAACATATGTTATGTCATGCTTATAAGTAATTAATGTTAATATGAGTGTGCTATATTATTATTTTACTTTACGTTGAATTTCTTGAAATTGATATGTAAAATGCATCTGAGAATAAATGAATTCAGTATGAAAGGTGAGCGAAAGGAGAAAAGAATGTTAGGGGAGTGTGTCCCAATTCTCAACCTTTTGAAAATAAAGTTCGTTCATTCGGTGGCTCAGTACTAGAGAAGAAGAAGAAGATCCCCTTGTATACTTAGCACTTCGTTGGGGCTCACTAAAAATCCTTTTCAGTGACCATCATAATTTACTAGTCTAAAGAGGTCGTTTAACAAACTAACATATTTGTCACATATGACAGGACTTCTGTACGTCCAAATATTCTTCAGCCAATTTACAATATTAGGAGCAGTAAAGACAGAGTTGCAGGGACCGACAGTGATAACTCAAACAGTGGTTTAAAAATGTGTTGAGATTGAACAAATTTGTGAAACTTTTAATTCTCTGCCGACAGTAATTCTGAAATGTCAAATTAATACATGGGTTTAACATTCGGTATTCTATGAAGTTTCATAATAGATCCGTACTTTCAAGTGAGTTTTAAATATATTTAGCCCTTTACGGCTCATTAAGATTTATACTAGAATACTATGTTTCAATCAGATTTTTCATTTTAGGAAAGAATGTTTATTTCAGACTGAAATCTGTTTTATAAACCTCGAGACAATTCATTTACTTATAAAATGACGCATGTTATTCAAAGGGCATTAACCTATGTTTTATTATATATTTAGATAGTCATATATAGGGTGCTGGCCCTTAAGGTGTTCGTAGACACATGAAGTAAATATTATTCTGAAAGCAAAAAAAGCTGAGTTTCATTAAATCTACAAATCTAAAAATTGACATTTTTAACCAAATTAATGATTTGTCTCAATGTTTTCTAAGCTAGAGACATCCACTTACTTCATAATCTTTTTTTACTACCTAATCTAAGCATGGGATCTGCTATTCCATATTTCCTCCAGTCTGAAAAACAAGAAAAGCACCACTGTGGACTTGATGGCAAGTGTTAGACAAGCGCCAGTTGAACAAGGGATGAGAAGAAGTTGCTGGAGATGGATAGGACAAACATTGAGAAAGCCTGTTGATAGTATTACAAGGCAGTCTTTCTTCTGTAATCCCCAGGGTAAGGGAGATAGAGGAAGACCAACGAGCACACGGAGAAGAGAATTAGTGACAGTCAATAGTTGAATGAAGAAGATATCGAAAGTCATTGAGATGATGGCACGTGACAGGAAGACTTGGCATACAATTGTTGAATGCCTATTGACCTTGGAGAGTTGAAGGGTCAAGAAGAAAATATTGTCCTTGGAGAGTTGAAGGGTCAAGAAAAATATATTCACTAATATATATAATTTAATATATTAGTTTTCTTTGATGTGTGGTATAATATCAGCAGGGGGGCTGCACGCATAAACTCATGTTGTATACAGTCATATTTCCTTCTTCATATTGGTGTTAAGGGAAGGAGACAACATGTAGAAACTTCCTATTGTGTAGTCATGGCTTTTTGTTAATGATGAAAAAAGTATGCCATACCTCTGATACAGTGGCGTACTAAACTCGGTGCGAGCGGGGGCGCTCCACCCCGGGTGACGGCCATGAATGGGGACCATCTGACACTAATTATGACAGTACGTACTGTTAAAAATATACTTGCAGGTGTGTTTCTTTATGGAGGAGAGTGCCAACGGCAATATCTGCTCCATGTGCCAAGTACTTTAAGGACGCCTCTGCTCTGATAGATCATAATTACAAATATATTGTGTCTCTAAGTCTAGATACTATTGTTATAAGCCGATACTTGATCAGAGTAACATTTTCCCATCCCACTTATTGTTAAGTTGAGTAAATTAAAATCGTCAAATTATTTTGACGTGCATGTGTTTTTCACTTTGTCCTAAATGGTAGTCTTCTCATTCCTGTCATGCTGTTGAGAAGGGGGAGGATCCCTACCTTGAAAAGAATCCTTTGGAGACGTGCCCTTGCCACAGAGCACCTGAGATGTTTAAGATGCAAGTCAGCTTCAGGTCCTAACGGTATGCAGTTTATTTTGCTTAGGGGTCGTCTGCATATGTAACGTCATGCAGTCAGGGGAAGGAGGTTCTAAGATTTTGTGACGAAGTGTGACGATACGAAAACAATTGGGGGTGTTGAAAAAATGTGACCTCACACAAAAATACCAGTGAAGCTTGCTTCTTTTATAATTGTTGTGGAGGAAATACGTTTGTGTCCTTCCAAAACGTCTGACGAAACGTTGCACTTTACCAAAATTACATCTTGACACTATTCACTTCTCTTAATGTAACCATGTTTAGAAATAATACTGTACTCTGATGGTTTCATAACTCTAATTTAATACAATAATACTTTAATTGCTACCTTCTCTATTAAGAATGCTGAACTGTGATGGCTGTCTTATCCTACAATTACTGCTGGGCGCTTATCGCTTTCTTCTTCAAAAGCAATGTTTGTCTCATAAAGTCTGTCTTCTATGAAGACATTATTGAACTCGAAAGGCTGTCTTCTACACAACCATCCGTGGTCTGGATAGTAAACCTATTATATATTCACCGCTTTTTTCACAATGGTTCAACGTTTTAAAACGGAAGCTTCCTGAGACCCAACATCGAGAGTGTGTGATTTATTGATTTTTTACACCTGTAACAGTGTGGGTGTGTGGCTGTCGTCAGCAATCAATGGCAGCCATCTTAACACGATTTAAAGTAAACAAGTGAAGGCAAACATTGACTGCAGGTTAACGATAACCAGGGAGTAATTGTTGTCAACAACTGTCAATATTTATGGCAAGCTGGGGGGGGGGGGTAGAATGGTTGGGGTGGGAATGGAGGGGGTTTTGGGGTGGTGTGGGTGTGGTATTGGTATTGGGGGGGGGGGGGGATATTATATATTTAAATTTGTAAATAGGTCTAGCACCATTTACTCAGGTTTTAATAAATTTTTATACTGTCAGATTAGAAAATATTTTCATGAAGGGTAAATGGGGGGGGTGTTGGGTGATAGGTCGTGGTGGTGGGGGGGGGGGGGTTGCCAAAACCTTGGAATTGTTGATATTAATTTATTGAAAATAGTGGATAGTGACTTGTTTGTAGACGTATCAATGTGGTAAAGGTGGTTTTGAATGTTGTAGCGTTGGACATTTGCATAATCAATCAACATTCTGCAAGATGCATAGTTAAAAGTGCTAGTATTTGGATATCGATGTGATAAAGTCCTCTATGCTGACAAAGTGTAAACACCAATGAATTTATTCTAGCAGTTCAACACACGAACCCGAAACGTAAATATAGGATCAAGCCCTTCTGCTTTGATCCACATGTATTCAGATTCGTTCAATCGATATAACGTTGTTCACAAAGGTTTCATGTACAATTCAACATAGAACATAGGTATTCCAAATAATGTCATAAGCTATCCGATCCCGTGTCAAACACAATTATGATCAGGAAGAACCAATCGTAGGCTATAGGTACGTGCGCGAGTCTGTTGTAGATCAACCAGCCGAATAGAAATGAAGTCACATAGAGTATGCTTGACAGCTACAATATTTTGAATCTACTAAATGGCGACTTCTGCCTGTCCATGCATTTAGTTTTAATTTAATTTAATCTCATGTCTTTAGTGATTACACTGAACACGGAACTGACACTCTGAGTTCTACATCGTAATTTATAAATATCAGTTACGAATACTGCACATATAGGTCCATTATATACTCGAGGCCTCTTTTTTCCTTGGAGAGAAAAATAGCATAGACACAGACGACTTTCTTGGCTTGACTGATACGCAGTAAGCAAGGGCCGATGTAACCGAAGTCACCCCCAGGCGTGAGCGCTTTGAACCCCAACAGCTCAATCCGCGTTCATAAATCTTCCGCCCATCATAAATTTGCGCGATTCCATTATAACCGTAAAATATCGACATATTCTAGCGTTCAAATATGGTTTAGGTTAGGTGGACACCCTAAACGTTGCGCAATCATGGGCTATAAACCCGAGCAAAGAGCGGCCAGGACGATTTAAAATAGAGCACCGTAAACGAGATTTCGCCTGTCAGACGGTCGGAAAAAAAAAATGTGTGTCTTTACTTATTAGAAATTGATTTTTTTTTTGTAATAATATAATGCAAATTATCATAGCAAAAATTTAAGCAAAACCCCGACGTATGACGCTAATCGATGTTCTATTCTAGAAACAGTTGTCGTGGTCATGGTTCAGTAATAAATTCGCTTATAATGAAAATTGAAAACGTCATAATCATACATATGAGCGTCTTGATAGATAGATACACAAGGAAATGGTCACTTGTCACTAAACTCAATTAAACTAATATGAAATGGTAGTTGTATGTATCGACTAACTAATAGGATGCTGAGTGGTGTTATTAAAATTAGTTCATAACTAACTAAAATTAGAAATAACTTAATTATTAGTATGTACGTATGGTGTACTATTAATCAGTAATGTACGTACTGCTAACTAAAATGTAATATCTAATAGAAGAAAATGAGAAATAGTATAAATAAAGAGAGTAAAAAGAAAATAAAACATTGAGAAGGACGTATGGCGCGACAAATTGAAAATCCACAATTTATTAAAGTATAGCATTAAGTGTTAGCAATGCTTGTGAGCAAATGAAGAGTGTAATGAGATAAGATACCTGAGTATTAAAGTTATAACGCAATCCAGAAGAAAAAAGAACAGAAAAAAATTCATACATTTTAACTATATATATAGAAATTTCATAATGTAATATCCATTACCTTAAAAATTACACTAATTAAAAAGGTTTAATTGGTGTGAATTCTTTTGTTTCATCCTTTCCTTAGTATATTTTATTGTTTAGTTTTCATCACACCTTTGACTTTATGTAATCTATTATATACTAATTAATAACTAGAAAATTTAATCATATTGGACATGAAAGATCCCAATCCGTAAGTTACCTCAGTTGAATTGTAAGAAAGTTTTCATTTAAGACCACAAAGGTGTCATATTATCACATTATGATTTTATTATCCATTCATCGTTAGTTCCTTTATTAAACTTTTGAAAGTAAATTGACTAAGTCACAGCGTCATCTGTCCCTTTCTACATCAGACATCAGAGATTGTTCTTTTTTTTAACGATTTTTCAATCGGGAACATGAGTGAACTACAAAAGTGAATTTGTAAAGTTCAAATTTTCAAACGATCCGTAAAACTTGATATTTTGATCACAATAGTATTATTTCGAAATGATCCTTCATTTGGTAGTAAGTTCCAACTGGATTGTGGTTGTAATAATTGTGACCTATGGATATCAATAGCCGATCATTGCAAATGGTAATGCGTGACTAGTCAGAAAATTTGTTCTGTGAAATTGTAATATTCATTTCAGAATTCCGTAGAATGTCGTGGACAAGCGTTCGCCCTATGAGCGTTTTTTCGATTTCCAGGTATCGACTGTAGTCTCTGAACTCGTAGGGTTGCAACGTAATAGGCAAATCGTTCAAAGTTGAGCACATTTATGTTTTGAGAAACGTAATTGCTGCCACTGAGAGTTTCGTGATCAGTCTTGGGAATCAGGAAGTGGGAGAGCCCAGCAAAAAACTTTTCCAATCTTGGTAAATTGCACCCAGATTACGAGAGAAATTCTCGGTCCACATTCGTGAATATTCTAGTCGCCTGGAGGTCACAGTTTTTGCGCGAGATATACATTACGGGGTTGAAGAACATCATCTTGATATTGCAGTAAGACATGCCCGATTCCCGTAATTACTCGAATCTGTACGTTAGAACAAACTTTTTTAGAAGCATCTGGTAATCTTAAACAGGTGGGCATGAAAATAATTTTTAAGATAAGTGCGAAAAGTTTTTGTCACATTCGTCGGTCCAATTTATCCTATAAAGGCATTGTTCTTCTTTAGTAACGAAGACAGACAGCCGTGATTGGATGAATAGGCCCGAGGTGACAAGCTCTGCGTAATCTAGTAATTGGATAAACCTAACAGACTTCTAACCTGTTCTTCGTTTGAGGAACAGATAATTTTAATATTTTACGAAACCTAAGTTACTCGGGAATATGTTTGGATACGTCCCGATCCAATTAATGTGCCCCATGAATTGTTTATTCTCATTACAGACGCTATTGTTAATTTTTAGTTGGTTTTAGCGGTTAATATGGTTATCGCCGCTATATTTACCAAAAACGGATTTAAGACCCAAAACATTTTCCTC
Organism: Oreohelix idahoensis; assembly: GCA_024509875.1. NCBI lineage: Eukaryota > Metazoa > Mollusca > Gastropoda > Stylommatophora > Oreohelicidae > Oreohelix > Oreohelix idahoensis. The sequence goes on from JAMPIV010014558.1 coordinate 24,231, forward strand.
AAATGATGAACTAAACAAAACATAATGTCGTCAATATAGGGTAATTATATCTAGATCTACCTGCATAAAAATTTTTCGCGCATCATGCGAATAAAGGGTAGCTGGAGCATTCATTTAGCCCAAAAGGCATCACGTTTGCACTGGTAAAGACCTTGTGGTTGTTGAGAATGCTGTGTATGTATTTGGCTCTATTCGGTTAAGTGAGAGGAATCTGCCAATAACCTTTAGTTAAGTCAATTTTAGTGAAAAGTGTAGCATTGGATAGACCGAGGGGAAGTAAATCGTCAAGGATAGGATGTGGTTCGCTATCCGGTACTGTTGCGATTAAGTTTAGTCTTTAGTCGACACAAAACTTTAAAGTATGTTGTTGTCCTTTGGTCCGGACCAATGAACTAAAGGAGAGAAGTAAAATGGAGATTGTACTAGTCCCTCAATAAGATACCTAATGGGGGGGATAATCATCTGTATTGAGTTATCCTGAGATGTCTTACTCAGAAAATGTAGAGGACAGAATTAAGGATGAACACGAATTGGTGTATCATCGTTCAGAATATATATCATGAGCTATAATTACAGATGTCAACCCGGTTCATCAGCTTAACACATCTGGGAAGAGATTGTAGAAGATCACAACGCTGAGTTGATGCTGTTTGCAGTGTAACCTTATGAAGAAATGTCACATCACGCCTAGATTCATGTAGATTGGACAGTTAAGGTACAGGTAAAGGCATCTGCACTTCAGGAAAAGAAGATTCTTACTTCCTCCTGTATTAACAGAACAAATTAGAATAATGACAAGTAGATACAGTATTCGTCATCTAGTTCATGAAAAATTGACTGTTAAGTGTATTTAAGGGACGTGTTATGAAATTGCTTGAGATTATTTATATGGAAAATATCTTTCTGTGTCCCTTGATATCTAAGATCGTAATCACTCATGTCGGAAATTTTATCAGTATAACCTTATAGAGGAACCAGTACACCATGAGATCAATAACTTATTGTTATTGTGTAACCGGTCCCCTTCTGTAATTACACATTAGGCCTCAAAAATCGCCTGGGAATAAATTGGGACTTAATCGTTACTAGATCGATTTTGTTTTGTATATCGAGCCTTAGCTTTTGCAGCATTCAGAAGAAGCTGTTGTTGCCAATTGGCAAGAACTCAATAATATTATTTCGAAGATTAATTCACATACTACATAAGATGACCTCTGAGTGTCCTGAGTCATCTCTGCATCAATTTATTAAATCTTTTATATCAGTTCCCATAGGACCTCTCGGAGGGGCACCAAATTACTAACTCAAAGGGAGAGAAGCCCTGTTTGTTTAAAAATGTGGCACCGGTTCTCGGTAGAAGCAAAAGGGACAGCTGGGAGTGCTACTGTCCCAGTCCTGCGGGTGTTTAACAGTGGTAAACCTTATGTGTAAAATGGTTGTTGAAGACGTACGGTTGTATAGTCTTTTTTTCAACTGTCACCGTTAGGTGTCATGGAGGATGATAAAATGTACTACTCAAATTCCTTATCACTTTTGTTCCAGGTTTTTCATTACTTTCCTGTCAATGGTATCGGGGTTGATTATAAACTGCGACCCATTGGTCAGGTAATGTAATTTTCAGTGAAACCTGTTCTAGAGAAAATTAGATGGTAATGCATCGCAGCTACATGCTGTGGTAGTGGATGGGTTCTTCAATGGAATGGGCTTAATGGCCATTCGTGAGTGACATGTAAATCAAGTTGCACGTGTAGAACAATTTTTATGTCCTCTCGCTGACAGATTGTAGAAGGTGTACCAATTAATGATCAGGATGGATCCTTGTCAAACGGTCGTACTGAGGATATCGCTCAAGCCTGAATAGGCGCCGTGTGAAAAGACTCCATACGTAGCTTTCCATACTTCCTGGCAATGTAGTACAAGGAACGTACATACTGCGAAAAATATCCCGTGACTACTCTGGCCAAATAGAATTGAAAGACAATAACTCGAGATCGTGTTCTGAAGTTATATCTCCATATGTTCCGGCTGACACAGCTGCGAGTTCTAATGCGCTCGTGTTTGAAGATATTGTACCCGCCTATAAAGACAGCATTGTACCTTTCACATTGTTGTTTTTACCAGTGATTTATCACGTAAAAGCATCTTGATCCAGTATATCATTTTGTAACAATTAAACCATAATGTTTGTTGTTATTATTCCTGGATGTTGAAAAGTTATCAACGCATGCTATTAACTATGGTTAAACAAAATTTATTTAGAGATTTGTCATTTTTATTATTTTTTTTTTTTTGTTTGTTAGCAAATGATTACTCAGTGCAATAGGTGAATTTGACCATCAATATCCTCCTGTTTTTCTGCATCCATCTTATTATCATTTGACAACTCGCTCCATGGAGCCATAGTCTGAGCTCTAGTTTTGTCGACGGCATTTTCCAGTGCATAGATTGTGTCTCTCCCATTCAATAATTATCTTCTGGTGAACAATCCCTTGCTGCCGTGTATGCGCCCCACCATAAGGTCTGCTATTGGCTTTTTCAGCATGCATACCTTCACGTTACCTGTGAAAAAAGGTGTGTTAACATGGATAATAGCTGTGGGGTAAAACTCAATAGTCCCCCCAAAAGTCATGCAACTGACATATTCCCCCGTTGCACAGCTAGGATGTACTAGCGACTGTCGCACTTCAATCGTTGTGGACCCCGAGTCTCTCAATACAGAAACTACAGAACCGTTTACTTATCCCTCTGTTAAAAATCAGAGAGCATGTTTCCATTCATTGGCGTCTGTAAGACCTACTTCTGGTGTTAATGAGTCCGCCGTTTAGCACTGTCTCCTTTGCCTGTCTCTGAAATAATAAGATTGCATTGTGGGCAACTATTTTGCCACGTTTATTAGATTTATAGCATAATCATGGCAGCAGAAGAATGTCATTGTATTAATCGTTTAGGTGGAACCTGAAAACCTTAGCGGGTGATATCATTTGTACACTGATAGCCCCGGTATTATGGGTTATCGATGTGTGAAAGATGCCACGAGAATGAGAACGATTACGAGAATAATGTAGTTGAATTATCTCGTTTGTTAGCGGTGGTCGGAGTTATAATTGGGGGGTGCTATCGTGGATGTCTCGAGTTAAAATTATCGCTATTCTTCCACTTGTTCCCATTTATTTAATAGCATATGGACCGATTACAAACTTGAGAGTTTACGTGGATTTACTGTTGTATCTTGACTGAGGTTGAATAATTTTCTTGGTTGTTGTCTTCCTCTATTAAAGTTATTGTTAAAGTTATTCTGTCCCTTTATGTAAAAAATTTAGATGTCAGATAAGCTCGATTTCCTTGAACTCTAGCCTTGTCCACACTGTGTGTTCTTGGTACTTTGTTTATGATTATGAGTATGCCATATTGGAGGCTACAGGGTAGTTGGAGAGGTTTCTGTGCTTATCAACGAGCCAGATACTAAGAATATTAGCGCGATGTTCGAGAGTTGGATGCCAGCTGGTGTCACGAAAATGAGAATTAAAAGAAATTTTTTCTCGAAGTTAACTCATCAATAGATTATGCCTGGTTTAACAGACGATCTTGCAGATAAGCTTATAATAGAATCGGGTGGGCTGAACTATCTACAGAAAGATTAATACTTTAGTCCCTCTTAATTTATTATATAAATCGAAAACTTTTTTGTCGTAATGATTTGTGTTGACATAGACCTGCCTAGTTGCAAACCTCATCTGTTAAAAGTATTGCGTTTGTTAGCAATAAAACCTGGTTGAAATCTTTCTTATTTGTTATCTGGCAACAAACTTTTTGAAACGCAATCTACATGCCTCTTCGTTCAAGTGTCAAAAACGACGCATTAATAACAACGTCTTAATGGGCCTCATTATAATCTGTGGCTAATGTCAGGATTCAATGTTTTGTGCTGCACTTGCAGGTTCGCCATCCAGGAATTCCTTAAGTTTAAGTGCCCATGCAGTTTTGTCAAGGTTATTGACCCTTAAACATATATCCTCAAAGACGCGATAGCTTCGATGACAAAGGTCCGTCAACGTGTAATTTTGAACGGCGGTAGCTTAAAAGTAAATAATTGCCCCCTTAAGTACGGTTCGATAGGAAGATCCATGAGTTGAAGCACATTAATCAATTTTAGGCTTGCATGCAGCACCTCTGCGACTGAAGTTTTTTTGCTGTTTTCCAATTTAAGCCGGTTGCAATTCCATTTCTTGCTGCAGTTACGATTTTTCCTGTCCGTTTCAATTTATTTCTCCTTCTTCAATCCGTAGTGATTTACATCTCTGCTTATCTTTTCTTACTTCTCTTGTCTTAATTCTTCTCTCTCCTGCATATCTAATATGTTGTTCTTTTCAACTCTTTTTCTTTCAAGTTCTTCCTTCTCTGCGCTTATATCTGCCAGTTTTGTTGTTCATCAAATTCAGAGGAGTGCCTCTCCCTTTTTAGTACATCTTTTCCCGAATTTTAATGAAATGGTCCCAAGGTAAGCATTCTTGGAGTTTAATTATTTAAGTAATTAATTACTTATGAATTGTAATCTACAATAGAATGTATGTAGATAATTATAATTATCACAACGAATGAATAATTAATCACAGAAAATTGAATATTCCTGTATTGTTATTTATAAGTTTCCACATCTATAATATTTTGTAAAAAATATTATATATATACTCACCGATATCAAATCATAAATGTTATGATAAATTATTTATATAGAAAAAGCTGCTGAAAGTATATCAAGCGCTTTATATTAATATTTAAATAATTATGTGTATTATGCCCTAAATAATTTAGGTCCTTAATTGTCACTAAGTTCACAATATAGTAACTGAGAAAGTTGTACTAATTTAATATTAAATATGTATTTAATATGTTTATAAAGTATTTTTAAAAATTAATTCATTATATTTTTATGCCAAAAATCATGAGATGCTATAAAGTGCATAGGTGCCCATTTTCTTTTGGACCACTGCCTGCAAATAAAGTGCAAGTCCCTAATTCCTCATTTACAAGCTCATAAAATTTTATTAACAGTATGGCGATCTAGCAGCTAGTTAATAAGATTGAAGAGAAATATACGAGCATTAATGATTTAAAATAGATAAAAGGATGAAATGAAGGACAAACAATACAATGGGTGATGAGACCAAAGTATTACAGAAACAGTAGCTAAGACGGATAGGGGGAGCGACAGATGACATTTTCACAATAAAGAAATGCATTAAACTAGACTAAGTGTTGATAGGCGGGGAAACGGAAGTGAGAGATTAAGAGAATGAACTGAAATAGATAAAGTTAATGCTGTTGTAACGTAACAAGAGTAGTTACGTGGTCACCAGGGCAGTGTCATCATGTTGAACGTTAAATTGCGCGAAGGTACCGATTTAATTAAAATTAAAGATCAGGCTAGATCAGAATCGAACAAGTATAAGAATTTACGAACATAAAGACTGTAAATGAATAAGAAAATAAAGAACCAATTACGATCAAAGGAAAAACACCACAGTTTAAGAACATGAACTATACACCAAACATGACAAAGTGAACTCTTAATAGGCCGTAACGACGCTTGTCCTAACGTAATCATCCGCATCACCGGATAGAAGCCCGATAATTCGACGTTGGGACGTCCGCTTTCTCGTTTTCCGCGAAATATGGTGGCGTATTAATCGGGACACAGATCGCATTAGGGAACATGGTCCGATGCAATGAAAATCGGGCTAAGGTCCCCTGGAGATTCCAATGTTTACATTCATTTATCTTTTACTGCGAATGCCCATATGAGTGTCCATACCCGCTACATGTGAAAAGTGACTAGAAGCTTTAGATATTTAATAATGGATACTAACATTAATAGGTACAAAGAATACATGTCGTTCAAAACTGTTGGACAAATTCAGGACTGAAATAGTTTTAAGACAATTGCCAACGACACCGATTACCTAAACTGTAATCATTCGAACGTAGGTCTAGCGAGGTGACTAATAATCGTACACCAAGCCCTTAGAGACCTATTCGAATGCCGACATACACTAGCAACCTCATGTAGTTTTTGTATTCATTGTGGAGAAAGGGTCCAGCCAAGCAGGTTTTCATTATGGTATTTTGAGAGAATGGACTTCCAATACAATGATTTTTATTTGGAGAGGGATACAGTACGTGCAAGGCTAGCAAGGCATTATTTCCAACATAACAGACGAATTCATGGTTGAGTCGTGGGGGGTCCGTGACTTAGGGGCATGACTGTGGCGGGTAAAATCCACCGGTGAATTTGGTTGGGCGACAGACTAAAGAGTCCATTTCGAATCATGTGAGTAACGTTGGCAATTTAGCTTCACTTGGTGGTGAAAGCCTGCAAAAAATTTGTTTGAAGACATTGTAATCTGCTGGCGTTCCGGCGCGACAGACTGTCCGCCCCGATCATGATAAGTCAGGCGGTGTTTTTGGAGATAAAGTCCCGTTTATAATCTGGGGAGCAGATAATGGCCGAGCGTTATTTTAAGAGCTTGGTTATGGGGGGGTATTTTCAGTTCAAGTCGCTAAATGGCCACCAGTTGCGACGGTGCAGTCGGTGCCGTGGTATCGATCTGGTGAGAAGGATATGATGTCAACTTGTTATGATTGATTAAGACATGTTGTTTTGAATTGTCCAGAGATTACATTTCGTTATTCGTGGTTCCTTTTTGCGGAGCTCATCAATATAGGTTTAGCTGCTAGGGCGCAGAACATAGCCTTCGACTGTTCTGATTTGCTAGAAGAGGTTCTTCATTTGCATGATCATGCAACATTGTGCAAAAAGAGTTAGCAAGCAGACAAAGCTGATAGACGGGATATCAGATGTGATAGAGCAAAGTGTCTCAATTCAGGGGGGGAGGGGAGCCATGCGAATTCTATCTTACTGATATTCACATGTGGGGGGACATTCATAACATTTACGTCTTAAGGTCGTACAGCGGTTCATATATGAGTTTTCATAGGAAAGTAGTTTCATTATGTGACATTTGACATGCAGAATAGTAATATCATGTAAGTCCCCGTTGGCCGGGATGTCAAAAAGAACAATATGTTCGAGGAGGGAAGGAACGTGCATCGTGCTAAAGTACGTGCCGCTTGTAAGTAGTCAACATCCAGAATATACAACATGAGTTCTTGATCATCTAAAAGTTTGAATCATAATACGATTCCCTTCCATTATTAGTTTTTTAATTTAATTAATCTCATGCTTAGTCGGGGTGGGTTGATTTGCTGCGAGGGGACCTGGATCGTCTGCCTGGAAGTCCTACAACTGATTGCATCTATGATATTTAGAGTATACTATATACTCGTATGTTCGTTTTGGCCATAGCATTTTCTCAATGTAAGACAAACACTCCACGCCCAAACAAGATCTAATGCTCTTGTCAGAATAGCTGAACCGACCGGGGCTCATCCCATGAGTCCCCCGAAGTCCATCTAACTGTCGGTTGGACCAATCCCTGAATCGCGTAGAATATTTCGAGTCCAGAAAATCCTCCGCAAATTATGTTCCGGCGTTCATCTATACTCGTAAAATATCGGACATATATACAAAAAATATTAATGACCCTCCCTAAACGAGTTTTTTCGCATGTGAATACACCCCAGCCACCCAACGCAGAATAAAAATATAACGCCGCTGTAACACATTGTTGTACTTTTGTGTTTTGTCCTCAGCAGACATCATATAGTCACCTTTATCCTTTTATAGGCCTTAACTGCTGTGAACCTAACTCTACCCATAATCATTTTTCACTTTCTATTCGATCTCAACTCACCTCAATCGCACATTTCTTAACTATACAAATCTATACCTTGATCTACTTTAAATTTTGAAACATTGTGTCTCCAGCCGAGCTTCTAATGTCGTAAGGATGTAGCGTAGGGTTGTACCAGTAGCATGTGACGGTAACAAAACATGCGTGCCTCATGGGCTTATAACCCTCCGACCCTTAGTAAAACAAGTTCTCACTACGGACATACCACTTTATACCCTTAACAGGTAACTTCTGGGAAGGTAAGAGTCTGGTGAGAGTGATTGCCACCGATTAGCTTGCTGTATTGGCACCTGGTTGGTGAGTACCCCATAATTCTAAAGCCAGCTCATTTTTTTTTTTAACGGCAGTTATTTGAACTGGCCATTAGAAATCCCTGTGGCTGGTATCGCGGTTCCCTAGTTTTTCCATCACCCGATGGTTCCGTAGCTTGTTATCACCTTGTGTTTTTGTTAGGAGGTCACCGATTGCATACCATCCCAAAATCATTGTGATTACCTCTCGCAACATCGCCTCGTCATAGCGAATACTAAAACTCCATATATCGAACCTAAATTCCACCTCATCGACACCTTATCCTTAAAACTCGAGACCATAAAATAGAGATCATACTTTATAGCCGCATACTTGTATCTCTGCAGATGAACAGAGCTAAGTTTGACCGATGGTTTAAAAGTAAAGGTTATCAACATAGTTGTGCCTGAGATTTAGCGTATCTTTATTTGTTGACCCTTCCCCACATCCTTCGCACACCATAGTGTCTCCCTCTGTTATGCCCAAGAAATAGTTTGTTACATTTCTGGGTTTCTATAGAAATCATTTATAAGATGGCTCATAGTATAATCACTTTTTGAGGCTGGACATCATCATTTACCGGTTATAGTATCTTTAGTAATGTGATTCAAATTTTTTGTTTTGTTTATTGTTGTTGTCTGCTATTGTGGTAAACTAGTGTCGTTCTTATTTTAAATTCCAGAAGGGTTATTTGCGTCAGCAAGATTGGTAGTGGAGTGGCTCTACTTCGTAAGCTCTTGTAGCGAAGTTTTATGGGTTTATGTTTTTAAGTAATAGCTTCAACATATAGAGAATTAAACCTGATAATAAACAAACCAGTGGACCAATTATGCTTTGGAAGTTGGTGGGGTGATGTTGTGGATTAAAAAAACTAATAAGCCATATACTAAAAACCGCCAACCTGTGAATAGACACAAAAACTTAATCTCAATCCCTTTACATATTGGATTGTACTGACCCCATATACTCAGTGGGTGTGAGATTACGAACCATCCGAGCCATACAGAGTTTTACAATTACCTTCAATTCACAATCTGTAAATAGTAATAACAGAACAAACAGTTTCAGTGACTACAGTAGTTCTAAATATCTTCAATAAGGGCCTATTTTGTAGAAGCTTTAGTCCTCTTTAAGTAAAATTATTATGCAAAAATAAAAATGTCGTATAAGAACGGTGTACACCATCAGTGCTCCAACTAGCTCCTCTCCTTAATTTAGTTCTACCGATTGGATGAAGCGACCATCACATTTTGCACGAAACTGCGCCCTGTATAGCCGAGGCGAGGAATCTCCAATGTGTGTTATATGAAGTGTTAATCACCCAATGTATCTCTTACATAATTATTGGAACTGTATTATTAAGTAGAACTAAAAATACTCGCATATAAAAATAGGCCGGGGGTGCGCGAGGGGAAAGGTCGGCCTGTAATTGAGGCCATCCGGCTCGTTTTACAATTGTCCGAACTGTGCTGCGTGGGATGTGATAACATGTTCGCAACTTTGCACGACAGGACCTTCTATTTTTTTTTGTTCGCCCATTATGTGGATCTGAGAAGTGGCTTAGGTGGGCAACCTAGACCCCGACCTCAGGTTGACCGGTGGGTTTTGTTGGGAGAGGTTGGGTTATTTACAGAGCTCCACTTAAAACTTTGCTCCCCATCTGAGAACATACTCGACCCCAAAAAATACCAGGCTTTTATCATCCAATCCTCAATTCTCCACGTAGTCCCTTTTAGTTTGTACTCCCATCGACTACTTAAAAAAATCGAACAACCTCTAAATCAATGAATTATATTTTACGAAAGGTATATGAACACAAAGGTTATATCATAAACGACGTACATACAAAATAACAATTAGTTTAACTGAAGTGGAGTGGACAGCTGATCATGGTCCCTGAATATAACAATTTGGGTTTGAGTAATCATAATTACCATTCTGCTACCACCCTTATGCCCTCAATCAGTACCTATTCTTGACTAAGAAATGAAATGATAGCTACGTATAATGTTTAGGTTATGAAAGTGTGTAATGTATTTAAGTATTACTACAAATACATTTTAAAAATCTAACACATATAGGAATAAATGACAGGTCAATACCAACACCCACAAACAAACTAACACTCTAGATATACAACTTAAATAAGTCTCTGGCTAAAAAAAAAGAAAATTATGTAAATGCTAGATACAAATAATTAGCCCAGATACAGAATTTTTTCTGATTCATGACCAACAACAAAAAGGAAATTTATGGTTTTATTTACAAAAATACAAAGGGACTATTATAAAATGAAAATTATATTTAGGTTATTTCTCTCAAACAGAGATATGTCCACTGGTAATCTAATGGTGGGGGTGAAGGAGGTGTCATCACTCCCATTCTTTATATTAGTATCATGTGGAAAAGTTATTGAAATAATCAACGATTTTTGTGTCTCTGTTAAATGTCAGTGGATGACCTTTGATAGTGCCGACACATAGGGCCACTTATCTTAAGGTTATAGTAGATCTGATGCTGGACACTTTCCTTTCGTTCACTTCGAATAACCAGACTGACACCAGTCCCCCAGGTGTAGGATATGATAATATAGAAGAACCCCTTCTTGTCCCAGTAAAGTTTCAATATTCTCTCTCTCTCGTAAAATTCACCAGGGTCCAGGTACTACAGTAGTGCAACAGAACAAAAAACCCCTGAAACAAGGTTATGATATTTTTTAAAATGTCTACCATAACATTCCACAAGTAAAACAGGCATAATTCCAAGAAAGAAAGGGTCAGATCTCTCAGACCACCCCATTTCAACCATTTTCCTCGTGAGATAACAACTCATTACCAGTGCTCCTGTTCTTTTTCCCTAATGGCAACAATGCCTCTGACACTGCAACAATGATTTTCTCTCCCATAAGAATAATGGGGTTCCTTCCCACGTAGGTAACTGTAGAAATCCATTTTTAAGTATACAACTCATGTCAATGTTTCTGCTTGTGTGCAACAGACACAAGGCCCCTTCATAAGTCTGCATGGGACCTCTTGTAACTTAGTCGTAAAGGCCTTCCCAAACAAGCTGTTTCTCATACACCAAATTTTGGTTTGGGGTAAATAATAAGATTAAGATAAATTCATTTCTTACCACAATTGCTAAAGAAATTTATCCACACACGCCCTCCCCAACAATACCGATGTGTACTGACATTAGCAATTAATAAGTAGGTTCAGCCTTTGCCCCGGTTCCAGACAGCCAAGTTTATTAATTCACTCCTAGGCACTGCAGTTCTTCCAACGCAGTTTGCTTATACAAACATTCATGAATCAAACTGGGCGGACCAAGCCTTGTGTAAAGCTTTTTGCCGAACATTATACAGACTGGCCCAATTCAGCAGAGGGTCTAGTCTTTTCAATTCAAAAAATTAAAAAAAACCAAAACTCCAAACTTCTAGGAGTGGAGTCTTGCAAAATATTAGTTTAATCTTCTTTTGGCTAACCAATAGACCCTCCTGCCTATACTCTTCTGCCATCCAATCGGATATGAATCAATCTAATGCCTCTTTTTAAACCTGGCGTCCCCCCCCACTATCGGTTATGGATTTTTTTTTAAAAATGATCGAGTACCCACCATCTCCAGTCCGTCTTGAGTGTTTTCGTATAGACATATAGTATTATTTCAATATCTTGGCTAATTATTCGACTTAACATAAACCTTATTAAACATATTATGTGCCTTAGGGGACCCTAAGCTTGTATCTTTTATATATAATGTGTTATGTGCTATTATTCTTTGTCGTTTTAGATTTTCAGTTGTTTGTCACTGTTTAATTCGGTAAATTACAACATTTCCAAGGGTTCGGCCATCTTCCCCCCTCCTTTTTCTATTCATTTTTTCATTCAAATAAAAACCAACTAGTTGTGTTACTTCAGGAAATAACACTTACTCAGCCGATAATTGAAAACTGTCTGTGTTGCTGTATGTATGCTGGCTTGTTCCCAACAGATAGGTTATAGTAAATTAGTCCCACGTGTAGAAGCGAAGAGGGTTTTTTCAAAACATTTGGTAGTAATTGGCGTTAATTATTACTATCGTTTCGTTCTTGCTACTGGAAAATGTACGAGGTTTTACTACTAATTTGAGCGTTAAGTTAAATCGTTTAACGTTAATTCAGACGGTAGGTTGGTGTCACAGTTCTGGCAGATCGTTGATTGTAAAGTCTCAAAACCGAAATAAGAAAGCGGGTTAGGTTTTACGGCGGGATCGTTTTATAAGCATTTCCTCTGCTCAAAGGCAGCGCTCTACTTGGCGTAGAAGACGATTCTAAGCTGACACTTCGGGGGTAGGGGTTTATTTATTATCATAGGATTAAAATCCTACTGAATTTAGCGATTATTTTCACAGATTTCGCTACATTGCTATATTTTGCTTAATTTGCACTTCAGGATCAAAAAATGTCCACAATGAAGTCACTCAATAAAGCAGATGAGCCCGACACATAAGCAGCAATAGTATCGTTTCTGGCGAATTGCCATAGAAGATAAAGTATTTATATGGGAGTGTAGGTGGAAAAAAAAGCTGCATACTCTTTGTCTCCTCAAAAAAAACTATTTAAACTGTGTCTGAAGAGGGCTTATATACATCTGTTTTTTCAGTCAGTATTTGACTTGACTGGGACCTTGCGTTTTGATTGGTTGCTGTCGATTCTTCACGTGTCCTCCTATACGCTGCAAATTCGACTCCAATGGAGATTTTTTTTCAGACTTACTTAATACCACTGGTGTTAAAGCAGGTTTAACCGTGATTCACTTTTATGGTTAAAATGCAATGAGAAGTTTATTTCCACGGTGTAATTTACAGAAACAATTTGATTTTCACGGGTCAAATTCCCGAGAAAATTATTTTCCAGCTCTAAAATCCAGTGAGAATAATTTTTTCCTGCTCAAACCATAGTGCGTTTGAGGTCCGTTTTTTGCTACACCCTGAAATTTGTGTGGCATGTTCTTAACCCACGTTTTAACATTATTTTAGAAAACTTTAAGATAAGTAAGAACTGGTGTGATTAATGTGTTTACTTTTACATTTAATTTATTGTTTATTCTTTGAAAAGTAATTTAAGTCATAATGAGCGATATTTGTTAATAAAAATGTAGCTACGTCTAACTAGCAAAGTTAGTTATTGTAAAAAACCTGATTAATTAAACCATTATTTTTACTTAAAAGATTGTTATGTTACCTGCACTAGTTAACTCAATTTATATTCCACTACATTTCTTTCCCTTTCAGTATTTACAACAAAACTGGGGGGAATCTCCTTCATGTCTGTCTCCAGTTCTCTTCTTTGTGTCTTATTTGATTTTCCGTTTGCCCTCTTACCCCGGAGATCCCAGAGCACGGTCTTCATGCTAATGCTATCAACATTGTCTGTCCTATCCAACTCCAGCATCTTCTTCTTATCTCTTGTTCCACTGGCACTTGTCTGGTTCTTGTCATCTCTTGTTCCACTGGCACTTGTCTAGTTCTTCTCATCTCTTGTTCCACTGGCTCTTGTCTGGTTCTTGTCATCTCTTGTTCCACTGGCACTTGTCTAGTTCTTGTCATCTCTTGTTCCACTGGCACTTGTCTAGTTCTTGTCATCTCTTGTTCCACTGACACTTGTCTGGTTCTTGTCATCTCTTGTTCCACTGGCACTTGTCTAGTTTTTGTCATCTCTTGTTCCACTGGCTCTTGCCTAGTTCTTGTCATCTCTTGTTCCACTGGCTATTGTCTAGTTCTTGTCATCTCTTGTTCCACTGGCTCTTGTCTAGTTCTTGTTCCACTGGCACTTGTCTAGTTCTTGTCATCTCTTGTTCCACTGGCTCTTGTCTAGTTCTTGTCATCTCTTGTTCCACTGGCTCTTGTCTAGTTCTTGTCATCTCTTGTTCCACTGGCTCTTGTCTAGTTCTTGTCATCTCTTGTTCCACTGGCACTTGTCTAGTTCTTGTCATCTCTTGTTCCACTGGCTCTTGTCTAGTTCTTGTCATCTCTTGTTCCACTGGCACTTGTCTAGTTCTTGTCATCTCTTGTTCCACTGGCACTTGTCTAATTCTTGTCATCTCTTGTTCCACTGACTCTTGTCTGGTTCTTGTCATCTCTTGTTCCACTGGCACTTGTCTAGTTTTTGTCGTCTCTTGTTCCACAGGCTCTTGTCTGGTTCTTGTCATCTCTTGTTCCACTGGCACTTGTTTAGTTCTTGTCATCTCTTGTTCCACTGGCTCTTGTCTGGTTCTTGTCATCTCTTGTTCCACTGGCACTTGTCTAGTTCTTGTCATCTCTTGTTCCACTGACTATTGTCTGGTTCTTGTCATCTCTTGTTCCACTGGCACTTGTCTAGTTTTTGTCATCTCTTGTTCCACTGGCTCTTGTCTGGTTCTTGTCATCTCTTGTTCCACTGGCACTTGTCTAGTTCTTGTCATCTCTTGTTCCACTGGCTCTTGTCTGGTTCTTGTCATCTCTTGTTCCACTGGCACTTGTCTAGTTCTTGTCATCTCTTGTTCCACTGGCTCTTGTCTGGTTCTTGTCATCTCTTGTTCCACTGGCACTTGTCTGGTTCTTGTCATATCTTGTTCCACTGGCTCTTGTCTGGTTCTTGTCATCTCATGTTCCACTGGCACTTGTCTAGTTCTTGTCATCTCTTGTTCCACTGGCACTTGTCTGGTTCTTGTCATCTCTTGTTCCACTGGCTCTTGTCTGGTTCTTGTCATCTCTTGTTCCACTGGCACTTGTCTAGTTCTTGTCATCTCTTGTTCCACTGGCACTTGTCTAGTTCTTGTCATCTCTTGTTCCACTGACACTTGTCTGGTTCTTGTCATCTCTTGTTCCACTGGCACTTGTCAAGTTCTTGTCATCTCTTGTTCCACTGGCTCTTGTCTAGTTCTTGTCATCTCTTGTTCCACTGGCTCTTGTCTAGTTCTTGTCATCTCTTGTTCCACTGGCTCTTGTCTAGTTCTTGTCATCTCTTGTTCCACTGGCTCTTGTCTAGATCTTGTCATATGTTTTGTCAGATATGATTTTATCATACCTCTTCAATCCTTCTATTCTACTCAAGCACCTATTAGTGAAAGTCTGACGCTTTTTGGCTGTGGTTTTTGTTGTTCTCCATGTTTCACAGCCATAAAACAAGACTGACTTGACATTTGAATTGAAAATTCTAATTTTTGTGTCTTACCTGATTTCTTTGATCTCCATATACAACGTATTTCCCAATGGAATACAATGGAAGCTCCTCTAGCCTTTTGTGTTCTTATACAGGCATACCTCAGAGATATTGCGGGTTCCGTTCCAGACCACCGCAATAAATCGAATATCGCAATAAAGCGGGTCATATCCATTTATTTTTTCTTGGCTTCTCAGTGCACATAAAAGCCTAAAATCCTGTTTACACTATATCAATACCGCTAGCTCTAAAACAGCAACAAAAATGTACAGGATGTCCGAAAAGTTACTGTGCACTTGAATGTACGGCAGACTAGAGTAACGGTTGTGATGTGAGAGTTGTCCGTTCTACCCTAGGCGTGACCTTCGACAATATGAAGAAGCGTGTTCAGACGTGTTGAGGCCCATGGTGGACATTTCCAACATCTGCTGTAGAAGAAACTGCTGCGTGGTACTGCAACGTTGTACGATGTACTTTACTGCACAGTAACTTTTAGGACACCCTGTAGTTTCACCAGTTAAAATACAGATGGTATTACCTTCCTTTAGACCAATACGTACAACTTGAATGACACTACAACCTTCACAATACTGATATTGTAAGCAAAACAGTTAAAACTAGCAACTAATTATGGTGTTTCTACAGGTAATAAATTTTAAGACAAGGAAGTTTGCACCCTGAAACCTGAGAAAATAGACAGCACTCTGACTGAACCAACTGTAGTTACCAAGACAGCAGATACATGACTATAGTTATCATTCCGGTCTTACCAGGAACTTTGTCACACTTTGAGTTGACCTCATGGAGTCTTGTACATCCCTGTGTCCAACTTGCAAACTTTATTTATGTTTTAACTAAATATTTTTGACTTAATGTCTTCGTTTCTTTAAGGCATGTTACAAATTTACCAGCTATCCATATCCTTCTGCTTACCTCAGTCAACAAAGTAATAACCATTTTACGATGATTTACAACAAAACGTCATTTTAGTGAGTTACAGTTCTTAGTTAAGTGTTTCAAACAATCACTGGCCACTCCTGTTTCTCTTCCCAGACAACTAAAAATAAAATCTCAGACTGAAGGGTCTATTGTGTTTGGATATGCGCCCTAATATAACCGACTAGGTTGAACGGGACGCGCCTCCCCAAAACGAGGCAAAACTTTATTTTAAAAAAAAAACAAACAAAAAAATCTTCCCAGACAATCATACGCTACCTATGTTCGTGAACCCGACCATTCTTCATCTTAGAGAAGGAAGTAATTAAGTCATCACAAAAGGACAAGGTAATCCCATAGCAGATACTTCCTTAGGGGAGTGAAGTGTTAGAGATCTCACCATACTTTGTCGAGCATCGATAAGTGGGGGTGACCGGTTGCCTTCCTTGCTGCCTTTTCCTTCCCTAACTCAAAGTCAGGTACCCATTTACAGCTGGGTTGACTGAAGCGTGTCGGCACCTTGTTTCTAACCCAGCACCTGTGCTGCGAGAGACCAGCTCTCTAACCACTCTGCCAGTCGGACACTATATATCATCTTAGACTACTGGAAATATGAGAGGCCTGTACAACATCACAAAGACAGGGACGTACAAGCAAGCAAATGGCCTCTTCAAAGACAAGAATGGAAAATTGCTTAGCAATATACAAAAACAAAGCAAATGGGGGACAGGACATTATTTAAAATTCCACACAGACAGGAGGACCAGCTGCCAGTATTTGAAGTAACAACTGGCCGGGCTTGGCTTGGCTTGTCGGCGTCTGTGGCCTAATGGATATGAACGCAGTTTCATAATCCAGAAAACCAGGTTCGAAACCTGCTGCAGGCGGTTTGGTAGCAGATCGCTTTGTGTGGATTTTTAACAATGGTATAAGCGCCGTACCGTTCAGAGAGCCATGGCAAACTACTGAATGAAAAAATATTGCCTAGAAAAATCACAAACAGCCAATAAAAGCTGGGGTTGATTGCCACGTCCTGTAAAGGATAAGCAACTAACTAATATCAAATAAAAAGTAAGTTAAATATTAACCCAAGCTTTCATATCCTTTTTCATTTTACACTATAACATTCATTCATTCATTCATAACCTTCCACTCCCAAAGGAGCATAGACCTTCAACAAACACATGCCAAGTCCTCCTGTCACGTGCCATCATCTCAAGTTCTCTCCACGTTCTCCTTATCATTTTCCATGTTTGTTGAAGTTTTTTGTGGTTTAAATTTTTTACAGGATGGGGTAACCAGCCCCATGCCCAACCCTCCTTAGTCACTTTCAACGACATGCATGGCAGGGAACAGTGTTACTATTCTTTGCTCCCCTTTCGGGCCCCGGTAACACACGGTTACACCATAACAAGTAAGAAGAATCTACCACTTTCGTACAAAGGAAAAAACACACATACGGATACCTATAATGTTGACATTTTTACTTGCACTATTTACTTACTTACTTACTTAGTCGTTCCTCTTCTATCGTGAGGTGTAGAGGTTTGGAAGAGACAGCGCCATATATCGGCTGTCTTCCTCCTGGTCTGGTTCCATTCTAGTCCTCGGTGCTTCAGAAATTGTCTAATGTTGTCCTCCCAGCGGACTCTGGGTCGTCCTGGAGGTCTGGATCCCTGGCTCTTTGTTTCCCATGCTTGTCGTGGTAGCCGATGACATGATATGAGGGATACAGGTATAGGTAGTACCTTAACACATACTGCTGCAGGGGAATGAAGTGTTAGAGACTTCACTATACTTGGTCCAGCACCGAGAGATGGGATGACCTGTTCCCTTCCTCGCTGCCTTTTCCTTCTCTAACTCAAGATAAAAGTCAGGTACCCATTTACAGCTGAGTAGACTGGAGCGTGATGATGCCATGAATGAAACCCGGTACATTTGCCGCCAGAGACCAGCGCTATAGCCACTCTACCAGTCTGATGGTTGCCAAAAGCAAATATTCGTCATTAAAATTTAACATATTATCCAAAATTATAGGTGCTATTTTTCAGTACAAACATTTATTACAAATAAGGGAGGGAAACCTGAGGCCTGTAAACAGTAAATTAATGTGAAACAAATATAAAGGTATGTTATCAGGCTTTATTTCCTGCGAGTGCCTGATAACATACCTTTATATTTGTTTCATATTAATTTACTATTTTTCAGTAGAACGATTTGACGCAACATATTTGCACACTTGTGGTTGGATAGTTTGATACAACATATTTGCACACTTGTGTTTGGATAGTTTGATACAACATATTTGCACACTTGTGGTTGGATAGTTTGATACAACTTATTTGCACACTTGTGGTTGGATAGTTTGATACAACATATTTGCACACTTGTGGTTGGATAGTTTGATACAACATATTTGCACACTTGTGGTTGGATAGTTCGATACAACATATTTGCATACTTGTGGTTGGATAGTTTGATACAATATATTAGCACACTTGTGGTTGGATAGTTTGATACAACATATTTGCACACTTGTGGTTGGATAGTTTGATACAACATATTTGCACACTTGTGGTTGGAAAGTTTGATACAATATATTTGCACACTTGTGGTTGGAAAGTTTAATACAACATATTTGTATACTTGGGTTTCGAAAGTTTGATACAACATTTTTGCACACGACAGTTTAGAAAGTTTGATACAACATATTTGCACACTTGTTGTTGGAAAGTTTGATGCAACGTATTTGCACACTTGTGGTTTGAAAGTTTGATGCAACATATTTGTATACTTATGTTTGGAAAGTTTGATACAACATATTTGCACACTTGTGGTTGGAAAGTTTGATACAACATATTTACACACTTGTGGTTGGAAAGTTTGATACAAGATATTCGCACACGACAGTTTAGAAAGTTTGATACAACATATTTGCATACTTGTGGTTGGTAAGTTTGATACAACATATTTGCACACTTGTTGTTGGAAAGTTTGATGCAACATATTAGCACACTTCTGTTTGGATAGTTTGACGTAACGTATTTGCATACTTGTGGTTGGTAAGTTTGATACAACATATTTGCACACTTGTTGTTGGAAAGTTTGACGCAACATATTAGCACACTTCTGTTTGGATAGTTTGACGTAACGTATTTGCATACTTGTGGTTGGAAAGTTTGATGAAACATATTTACACACTTGTGGTTGGAAAGTTTGATACAACATATTTGCACACTTCTGTTTGGATAGTTTGACGCAACTTATTTGCATACTTGTGGTTGGTAAGTTTGATACAACATATTTGCACACTTGTTGTTGGAAAGTTTGACGCAACATAATAGCACACTTCTGTTTGGATAGTTTGACGCAACTTATTTGCATACTTGTGGTTGGTAAGTTTGATACAACATATTTGCACACTTCTTGTTGTAAAGTTTGACGCAACATATTAGCACACTTCTTTTTGGATAGTTTGACGCAACTTATTTGCATACTTGTGGTTGGTAAGTTTGATACAACATATTTGCACACTTGTTGTTGTAAAGTTTGACGCAACATATTAGCACACTTCTGGTTGGATAGTTTGACGCAACTTATTTGCATACTTGTGGTTGGAAAAACGCTGTGCAGATCTTGGAGTCTCTTAGAGAAGACAAAGAACGAACAGGACTATTCTTTTCTCATATGTCGTAAGAGGTAAATAATATGAGGTTGTGTGGCCGTCAGCGCGAGTACCGGACAAGAGGCAGCCTACCTCTTATAGATGTGCTACACGTAGGCATCTAGAGCGGTGATCGTACAATGGGTGCAAATGAGGCGCATCATAATTCATTTGTGTTTTCTTATTTAATTTATATTTCTCTAGTTTTTCATGAAGGTAAGTGGTTAATTTCCACTTTTTTCTTTTTCTCAGTTTTTAACCTTATGTTTTTTTTAAAATCTAAATCTTTTTCTAATCACTTCAGTTTCTTTAAAATCACACAGCTGTGCTCTAATTCACCAAAACATTTTTGCAACGGCATAGGAGTCAACATCCCAAGAAGCAATAAATAATTTGTGTCATCTCTCGGTTAAAATAGGTCTCCAAATAAATGCCTCTAAAACTAAAGCTATGAACTTTTCTAACGAGACCTTTGATATCATCTTGAACGGGGAAAAACTACAGAAAGTTGAAAGTTTCAATTATTTAGGCAGTAAAATGACTCAGGATGGTGACACAACAAAGAAATCCATACTAGAATTGCTTTGGCAGCTAGCGCCTTCAATAGATTATCTAACATTTGGAAATTACGATCATTGAATATACATACCAAGCTTCGTCTGTTTAATTCAAATGTTATCTCAGTGTTAACTAACGGCTGTGAGAGTTGGAAAATAACAAAATCATTGGAGAACAAGCTGAATACATTCGAGAACAAATGTCTTAGAAAACTCATGAACATCAGTTGGAAAGAATTCAAGACTAATCGACAAATAAGAGAAGACTCTAGGCAGAAATATGTCTCCGACTATATAAGGAAAAGACGATGGTCATATATCGGTCATGTCCTACGAATGCATAACAACAGAATACCACTACAGGCGCTCACTTGGGTTCCTGAGGGTAAGCGGAAAAAAGGAAGACCAAAAGAAACACTCAGAAGAACAATAATAAGAGAAGGAAGAACGTTGGGCCTAAATAATGTGCAAGAGCTAAGAGGAGTGGCGTCACAACGAACAACCTGGAGAGCACTGGTTTCTGCCTTATGCGCCGTGTTTGGTGCTTAAAGAATTTATTATTATCATTATTATTATAGGAGTCAAACAGTTGATTTGTTCAACGAGACTAAGTCGTTGATTTTCACACATAGTAAAATTCTGTAATCAACTCAGTATTAACAATTATTGCTTAACATGAGTAAATAAATAAATGGGTTTAGGAAATTGAAAATACTGTATAGCGTTTTTGCATCACAGAAAAAAATAATGGTGAATGTGGTTTGTTGTTATACATTGGGAGTTTTTTTTTTTTTTTTGCTCTAGCCTGATTAAAAGCCCTTTTCTGGCCAGATGTTGAAAATGGTTTGCTGACTTCCCCGTCAATCGTCGACTTTTGTGGTGAGGGCAAGGCCTAGGCGTTGTTGTAGTGGTAACCGCTCCGAATGTCAAGGCAATAATTTCGCAGACCGACAAAAGAAGGCATGTAGCGTAGACTGCAAGCTCTTGAACCACAGACACGTACCAAGGTAGTACCACAATGAGGAGAAACAAATGTCTCTGCTAACTATCGGTTTCCTGACACTAGTCAGGCAGCCTTCCCGCTGCCTATTTCACCGGCCCTTTAATCTCTCAGTAATTTGCCCCTCCTTGAGCATCAAGTCAAACCCAGTGGATTGGATAAAAATCATCGTTAAACCCAGCTAATCTGATAAAAAAAACTGTGGCTCAACAGTGAAAAAACGGCCCCTTGTAGGATTTAAATGTGTTTAAACATACATATAAACTTGTTAAGAGGTTCACATAGCATATCTGTACATCGTAATATCATCATCCACACCCTGCTCCACGTAGAGCCTGGGACTTCTTCTGCGTTTGGTTCCCTGGGAGAGAACCTGCACGTAGTAGTCACTAGCGCTTGCTGTGGTGGTTCATAAAGCTATAATTTTATTATGCTGAGGTTACCAGCCTCGTATGAACCGGTACAACGTCCCGCAAGTTAAACATGTCAAGAGCAAAAAACAAAACGATAAAATGTACAACTTACTCCGAGTTTTTCGGGACTAAAATTTTACAGATGTCGGCACAGGAAAACTTCCGAACAATGTCAGGCCACTGTCGTGAGTATGGAAGAAGATGATGTCTGAGTTCAGACAGAGTATGAATGAGTAATGTGAAAGTAGAGAAAAATAAAGCCACTAATGAAAATAAGGAGAGAGATATGACTTCTGGAGAGAAGAGAGACATAATCAAATGTCTAATGTCTTCTTCCCAGCCACACTTGAGACTATGTTTAAGATGTCATACCCTCATCAGTCCTTATGCTAAATAGGTTAATCTATTACAGTAAGGACTACAACAGCAAACGTCAAATGACAGGTAGAATAGAAGTAAATTCTGACCGCACAGAACATATAATTACATTTATTACGTAAATATTCACAAAGAAAATAAAATAAAATAATCTCACTAGCGCTATTAAGCCAGTGATTTTGTATCACACTCAAGAACACAGGGAAACCACTACTACACTTTTAAAAAAATACACACAAAAAAACCGGATTATCTTCTGACAGGGTGCGGCCCCCAGTTCTCTGTGACGAAAACGGCCGATTCTGTGTTAATAATCATGGAATAAACATTACTTCTCAGCTAGGAAATACCATACATTTCCCTACTAATTGGGTGTTCCCAGGCGATGGAGCTCAGCTCTCAATATGACAAATATATATATTAAATCCAGATGCTTTTAAATGCCTTTGGCTTGAGCCGATATTAACAGGCGCGTGGGAAGGGTAAAGGATCCCGTTTACACGCCAGTTGAGGCATATTGGGAATATGGTGTTAGGCCCATATTTTCTCGACCATCGGCACACTAGGGATGATGTGGTCAGCATCACGTCGACCGCCTTAACCTTCCCAGAGTTGCTGTGGTACCCAATTCATGAGGCTGGGTTGATCCCGGAGACGTTTGCGGTCTAAAAAATTGCACCTCACCTGGGGATCGAACCATGGACCACCGAGCTACGAAGCCAGTAACTGCCTTTGGCTTTAGCCGATACTAACAGGTGCGTACTTGTGACATTTACTCCAGGTGATATATATATATCCGAAAAATGGCGTCTGCTGGCGAAACGAGTAACCATAAGGGGTCCAATGGCTCACCTCTTATACTGGTTAGTGAAGATTTTACCCACAGACAGGTACCGATAACTGGCAACTGACTACTCCTCTATGACGTTATGTCAGTATATGCCGTCTTGACCGGATATCAATGGGTCTGACTGTATTGCCCACAATAATGGATGGCAATGGAAGCAGCCCGTATGTGTTGGAGTGTGGGTAATTGCAAATGGCTGCAAAAGGTGTTGTAGGTATGTAATCCAGGGAGCCGGACTAAGACAAGACACTGCAGTATATCAGGAATCGATGTTATATTTTATAATCCAAGAAGCAACAGTATAAACTGAGAAACTGCCTTATAATGGGACTGAAGTATAACAAGGAGCCGCAGTATAACAAGTAGCTGCAGTATGACAAGTAGTACGGTCATGGGTGACCAAAGATCTCTGTAAATAAACAAGCAATCAACATTCTGTTAAAAACCTATAACGCGCACACCTTTTTCTTCTCTCACTCATGCAAACATAAACAAAATCTCAATCTTCGTTTCCCACCCCACACAAATCAAAACAGGCTCTCATCCTTCTTTCGCTCTGTTTTTGCCTAAGATTTCAGACTTTCCTAGTACAGTCTCGCCGACTTAATCGATCGAAAATCTCTTGTTGCTCCCCGGTGCGTCAGTTTTCGCTGCGCGACGTGATCAAGATATTTTTAGAAGTGTTAGCCAACTTATTCCCACACACACAGAGCTGACGAACATAATCGTACAGCTAAAGTTATCTCCACATCCCAAGGTAATAAAAGTTACCCCGTGAATAAATTACCCAGTAAATAACGCTGGATAAGATACAAAAATAGCACTGAGCTGATACTCAGTATTTACACAATAGTAATACTCTTTACAGTAACATTACACACAGACCAAACGCATAAAAATGGTAGTACAGTTATACATAAACTCACATTTTCTGTCTTTAAAAAAAACACTCTTAATTTAACCCCTTAGTGTCTTTTTTGAATGGTGGCGCACTTAAGAAAATTCAGAGTTTCCCTGTCACGGAAAAATTTATCTTAAGGAACAATGTGTATAGCTTTAAGATGAAACCAAGTAACAAGGGATCTCTATTCTATAAGTTAAGTTAAAATACCTGGCTTCCTATGTTACTACATTATTTAAGTAAATGTGTGCTTACCGACTGAACGAATAGTCCTAAACTCAATGCAATTGAGATTGACAATTAGCACTGATCAACTTTGTAAGGTAGCAAAAATTTTCTCTGAAGACAGTGGTAAGGAGGGTTAGGGACGCTTAGCTTAAATAGTAAGAAAAAGTCTGCAGGTGGGTCGCACGCGCGTAAAAAACTGCGTAAAAGGACGTAAGGACCTCGGGAGTTGTCTCCCTTGCGTCCCTTGATAAAAGAAAGATACGTAATCTATAGCGGTACTTCGAACGAGGCGTTCAGACAAATGAAAATATAAGGTCGGTTCTCTGTGTCGCCGGGTTCTCTATGTATCAAAGAATAGGGAACTTGCCGTCATCTACAAGAAAGGCAGAATAAAAGGATCTTTAGCTAGATGCCAATGCCCCGTGTAAAGGGGTGGAATTTAGCCTGTCCAACGCATGAGTGACGCGACTAAAGCAGAGAAATAAAGCTTGTAGGAGCTCTTATACAGAAAAGTGGGATGAGACTGCAGCAGAAAATAAAACAGGCAGATCGCTCATCTGAAAGTACCAGCTATTCGCGTTCAAATCACTCAGGCCACTGGTTATGAGGCTGTCTTACAGGTAGTCAGGGTATTAACGATACATATAATCCCATTATTATCCTGTATATAGTGTGACGAAATGGATGACCGCTTCACGATCTCGGTTTCACTCCGACAGGATCAGAGACATATTTTGTACTGATTTTTATTTGTGTACTTTTAAAAGTACCAATTTCTTCTCATTATCGGCTAAGGAGCAAGTAGTTTGTATCTTCAAACATTTGTGACACTCCTTGCAGATAATGTTTATCCCAGCCTGCGAGAAGCAACAAGATAAGATAGTCGCCGGCGTGTTTAGATTGAACCGCTGATAAGACGACTCGTTTAGTAACCCATATGGGCAGACACGGAGTTTTTACGTACTCATATGACAGATAACAAGATTACTGTCCGTGTGACACATGTGGGCAGACAAGTGTGACATAATCGCTTCTGGCCGACTTGTTATGACAAGATTACTTTCTAATAAAGTAATAAGTATTACAGCTTATTCGTGTTGTCATGTGTGTCTACCTATCTGCCTGTGAAAGTGTATGCAAGGCATCAGATGTCCATATATGGTAATACGTGACCTTTGCTGGCACGCACCTTATTTCACGTGGGAATATTTTGAAAATATCACACCCTATCTGCATGATTTGAAATGATTGGATCTTTCTTATTAGATTCATAACAACAATGCGTGGGAAGATAGGAATATAGTCTGACCATTTCGAAGTTTTATTTCACTGTGAATTTCACGCTCGCCAAGACAACATCAGACCTCGCCAGAGTGAAGATTAGATTCATAATTCCTTATTTAACCGGACCTTTTACTGGAGAACCAAATAAGACTTACAAAGCACAGGAAATTTCTACATTTTAATAAGGAACACAAGGACTAGGAAACTGAAGAAAGACACGAAGTCAGAGGGAATTGAAGTTAAAATTAACGACACCCCAGACGCGTGTAAGAGGCCGATTCAAGTCTATTTTAATCATCTGAGCAAAATGTCTGTGAATCAGGATTGGCGTAAGTTGTGATTTACATTTCATATTTTATTACTAACATGTGAACTAACATATATATGTATATATTTCCATGTGAAGTCTAAGGGGTGAAACTCGCTATTGAATGTCAAAGTCATTTGAGGCTGGCAACCTCAGCGTATAGAATGATGATTGATGAACTATCACTGCACGAGCTGGTGATTTCTTTACTGCTAGTTTCGTAAAGAGAACTAAAAGCATAAAGTAGTTCCAGGTTCCCTATGGAGCAGGGAGGGAATGATGAAAGAAATGAAGTGCATTCTAAGTATAATATTACATTTTCAAAGCAGTGTAAATGTCACTATAAACATAGTCACTTTAAAATTAATTTAGGTTTTCAAGCTTAAACCAGTGTAAAAGTCTATGTGAAAATATTCATTTTAAAGTAATGGAAGTTTCAAACTTTTCAATCAGTGTAAAACATAAATGAAAACATTCAATTTATTTTGTGAACACTTTTCAATCAGTAGAGATGTATATCCAACGGGCTGATCACCCGTTTGCCAGTCACTTCGATTACGGAAACAACAGCAGATGGATTGATTTGCCATTGCCCTAAAGACGCCAATAGGCGTGATGGGAAACAATGGCAAAGAAAACCTATCTGCTGTTGCCCTAAGACGCCACTAGGCGTAATGGCCACTGACTGCTTTGACGGTCGGTGGCTAAGGACGTAAGAAGAAGAAGAGATGTATATGTAAACAGACTCTATCAGTAATATTAACCTTTTCATTTAAATATAAAGTAACTTTGAAAGCTATTCTATTTAAATGTAAAGAAAGTTTTATCCCGAGGGATTAAATTTAAATCTCATCGAGGGTAAAGTCTGAGTAATTGGGATGGTGGTATGGGAAGATGGGAATCCATAACTATGGGGTAGAAAACGCCATACTCAGAAGAGCGTTTCGTTCTATTCTTTTACCATAGTTATTATTGTGGTACCCAGCAAAAGTACTATCTCTGGAACAAAAAGGGAACCGTGGCCTAAGATTTAAGACGAAGGACGCACGTAGTAGACTCTCCTTGACGTTTCTGGGAATCGAGCTACCCCCGACAACCTTGATCAGAGACGAGCGTGAGCAGAGTGAAAAGAACTAACCCATAAGAAGGCGTAGAAACGTCATTGGCAGCTAAGATAATATATAAAATATATGCTGCCACTTGAACTTCTTGTAATGTCTCACATTCCCTAAAGACTGTGATGATAACTGTTCTTGATCCATAACTATTCAAATTATTTCCAACTGTTAAAACCTAAAGTGATTATTAAATTTTGTTATTTGTAATGCAAATTTAACTTCGATTTAATCATTTTTAAAGTTACTGGCCATGTTGTCTCAGTCAAATTACAGTAGAACCTCTATAAGTTGACCACCCAAGGACTGTAGCAAACCGGTCAACATACGGAGTGGTCAACATACGGAACGAGGCCTATTGTTTCCTGATACTTTTACTTCCTTTAACTATATAATTGTGAGAATACAAAGTGTCATACTAAAACATAACATAAAATCGCATCACAATCAATCAAAATGCATGCATCAGCATCTGGTCTTGCTTTAATATTTCATGTTTTAATCTTCTTTTCTGATAAAAAGGATTCAATCCCTCCTTGGTCCCCCTGTGTCTTAATACTGATAATTTATATATATCTTAAAATAAATACAGAATAAAAAATCGAGACACGCCGAACTCCAATACATTTTTGCCTACCCCGCATCTAACCACACCGCCCTAGCTACTTTTATGATGATTGGTACATTTCATCGCCCAATCTCCTGCACTCCACCTCACTTCCTCCTCCCCAGACCACCAACACCTTCTCCAACTTTCCTTCACAGCACCACAAACTACTGCATGTCAACACCACACAACAAAACCTGGGCCAAATATTTCCACTCAAATTACTACTTCAAACTGCATTAAACATATGGCCTTACAGCCTCTACTTTTGGTAGACCTCTGGCAGATATTATATTATCTTGTCGATCACACAAGCTACAATTCTTTTCAACTTTTTTTCACAAACACAAGACATATTCAACCATTTGCTTCAAATAGCACTGTTATGCATGTCTGTACTTCGGTCAATAACCGGCTTGTAAAATTCCTTCTGGTCAGTTACTTTACAGGTTGCCAACCGGACCTCATCATCCCAATGCAGAACAAAAACCTTCAAAATACAACTCCTTAAAAAAAATTCTGCTATGTGCGATTTACTGTTGTTGACAAATTCCACAAGTCTTGAGACACTTCTGTATCTTTTCCGGCTGAATTTTAAATTCCAAGCAGGAACTGATCCAGAGGACAGCATACCATAGCTACTATATCGATCAAGGCGTATGAAGTTGCTTCCCCAACAGTCTGACCACAGAATCTGTGTTTTAAGTAATAACCCACTGCAGGAGCTGGGCCCGGTAGTGGCAATTATAAATGTTTTTTTGATGATGCCTTTGTGTTACCAAAGTAGTGTTGGGTTTTTTGAGGTCGTTTTGGTTAGGCTAAAATTTCATGTCAATTTTCGTGAGATTTTTCCACTTGGGGGTTGGCCAGGTGGATACCGCAACAAGTTACTGGTGGCAAAGTAAGTATTATTATAATATTTATTTTTTCCTAGGGAACGTTATTATTGAATTTTAATAATTCAAAATGCCTTTTCCCCCCTGGTGACAAAGATAAAACACACCCCATATTGAATGAATACTTTTAAGAAATGGTGGTTATTCCGTCCCCCTGTATATCGAAATTTGGCGTATGAATCTAGATGTTTCCGCCGTTTAGTCTATATTTCCTGTTGGTG